>JASEVX010000002.1:130486985-130626985 GCA_031761405.1 Serripes groenlandicus | reverse complement strand
TCTCTCTATCTGCAGTGTGTGGTGCATCATTTACTTACCCTTGACGCAAACTGTACGACACTATGATATAAAACATATATAAACACATAAATACGAAACAGTTGTAATTAACACGAATCGCCAAAATGGTTACCATACAGATTTATTGATCTTTCACTAGACATTATACATATAGCGCTAGACAGTATAAATATGTCACAAGATTTTATAAATATAGTGCTAGACAGTATAAATCTAATCCTGACCTTCGAACATAGACATTTAAATGTTTGACAAATTATCTGTTTCATCTTAACTCTTTAATTCACTGTCGCATTTCACAAAGTCTTCCATGTTGAAAATTGGACCACTCCATCTTTTGTCAAACAGGCAAAATAGGTAAACGTTAATGTTTAAGTTGCGAACAATGCAGGTTTAAGGAGATAGCTCGTTTCGATACACGAAATTCCTTTTTTTTTTCTAGGACAAATACGATACCGAATACGGTAATGTATGGCGTGTAATCGGTTGCAATATTATATATTTTAAATATATGTTCTATCTTCTATATACGTATTAAATCTTGTAATATATTTGTTGTATAATAACATATTTATTGTATGTCACAAAATATTTGTTCAATAATTATATATATTTGTTCAATGTTTTTATATATTGATATTTGTTTGAAGTGAAAATAATTGTGTGTAGAAAAAAAATATATTCATTCTATCTGACTGAAATATATTTGTTCAATAATTAGCATTCTGGAAAAACTGTTGTTTTGTTACGAAGGATTTCATTGGCCGACTCAAAACTAAGATGATCGCGTCCAGATAATAATTTCCAGCATCATAACTTTACTGTAGGGATGCTTTTAATTTTCGGTCAAGGAGAATATTTAGACCTGCCAGCGTGACCACATATCTTGATTTCTCTTTTTCCTTTCTAAGTACATTAAATGAAGGTAATGACTTTTAAAACATCCCTTTTACACTCTATATACATGTGTGAGTTTTACAAATTAAAAACAAAAGACAAAGGCCAGTATATTAATTGAATGTATGTACATTTTTATTTGAGCGAAATTCATACTGTATCTACTCTAGACAGTAAAATAGAGAACCCTTCCTATATTGAATTTGTAAATGTAGTCCTTAAAATAACATGATATGATATATTACGCAGTAATTAGACGAAGAAGCCTCGTCCCGTATTCACTAAAGTTTTCAATTTAGATATTTGTCTAAATCTAAATCTTAATATTTAGTCCACATTTTAGATTTAATCCGTATTTACCAACGCGTTTTAAGCCGATCTCAATTTGGTCTAGTGTGTAAATGTCGTAAGCGGCCACACAGCGACTCTGGTTCCCGAATCAAGTTAAGAGCTAAAATAAAAGACAGTACCATTCATCTATAGTCTATTTATAGATTTTCATTTTTATCGCAATTTCACATACATTTTTCATTTGCTTTGCTTTTAATAATCTGACTTTCATGTTCAGTACATACTGGATTAAAAGTTAACTTTGAGTACACTTGTCATCGCAAAATGCAGACATGAAAAGATTTAAACCACAGAAATATCTGTTTCAAGATCAATTTCGTTCTTTTTCGCTGTTGCAGCTCCACATTTCATGAATATCGCGGTAAACACGATATCGGTGTATTTTGCCTAGCCAACAACATGTTTTATCACGGATGCGATGTGAACATCCAGAATACTTAAATGAAATGAAATCTTCTGGTTCTTACAAACAAATTGTGATCGGATTAACTGAACTGTATTTAACTTATCACTGTAAATGTAGACAGCATTTCAACTCTTATATCAACTGGTAAATTTACAGTTTGAGAAATAAATTCAAGTAAATGTTCAAGCACTGGTTTAACGTTTTCAAAAAAATTGAAACTAGTTCCTATGTTTAGCCTTTCCCTTATACGTAGCACATTAAGTAAAAATTGGAACATCTTGCTAAATGAAGGTATAATTTATGGACATAAAGTAGAACACATTGTAGCAAAAGGATAAATGCCTCGTGATCAATTTCTCTTTTTGTCACAATGTTTTCAAAAGTCGCTGCAGCTATTGTCAGTCTTTCGGATTACGTGTACATAGAAATACGTTTACTTGATTTTCTGAATGCTAATCACGACACGAGTTCACATCAGTTTCGTCAACTCGAGATTGTGCGTTTGTAATCCGACAGCTTTAATTTTCAATTGCTCAATTTGCCACAATAATGTCAACTCTTTTCAATTATCTTACTATCATTTATAGAGATTTTCTATGTTTTGTACTTGATGATTTTAAGTCTGTCAGAGTAAACATCATTGTGGCAAAAGGAGAAATTGCTCATAATGAGCAATATCTGCATTTGCCACAATAATTCAACACTTTTCAATTATCATACGATCATTTATAGAGATTTTTTTTTACTTGATGATTTCAAAGTCGTCTACAGCAGATTTGTTTTATGTGGGAAACCCTTATCCATTGTCATGACTTACCGATACAAAAGAAAAACAGATTTTCTGTGTGTCAGCATTATTTGATAAAACATTATCATAACAGGGCGTGTGTTCAATACAAATAGTTGATTGTTTTTGGTACTAATTTAAATTTATCATAACCTCTTGTTCATTTATCTTTAGTATTATATGTCACTTTTTATGATCAGCTTAACTCTAAATTATCTCATTCACTTAAAACACAGACCCTGTCAGGTTAAATATCCTTCATAAAACTTATATCTTCAATAATCGATATCAGCATTACTGACTACAGATTAAATTGTTCCAATGTTTGTGGATTTAAATGATCTTTTTTCTTATTTCTTCATGTGAAACGAAATATTGCGGCTTCTCTTTGATGCTTTGCATCAAACATCCGTCTTGTACACATATGTACTTATATATACACTAACGTAGAATATGTGACACAGGGTTGTCTTCATTGACAACAATTTAAAAGTGTTAATTTAATACATGTATACTGAAGTATTATGTGACTTTTGTTAACTGTTATCAATGATATATATTCATTGTATTTGCTTAAATTTTGCTTCAGTTTCAATGACATTAAATATCATTAACTTAATTCTGATATGTATTGTTATTTGGGTGCTGGATAAAATTATATCTCCAGTATGTACATGAGATTGTACATGTATGAACTTTAACAAATGGGGAATATTGTCATATTGCCTGGTCATACAAGAATAGTATCTGCAGCCAATTGAAATGACTTGTTAATTTTATCACAGGCTACCTTTCACAATTAATGAAGCAGTGGTTATACAGTTGCAATAATTGTTGAATATATTGACCAATTTGGATAAATTAAGTCAAAGCATTTGTTTAACAATCTGTATACAATTGGCTCAAGGCATAATTTAACACTGACTGTATGACATTCAGTCAAACATATATAATCATGTATATAAACAAGAATTTAGAGGCAAGAATATTTACTGCATGTACTTTAAAACAACCGTTTCCTACATAAAACAAATCTGAATTTGAAAACAATTAGCCAAATATATGGAAACTCTCAACAAATGAAAGAAAACGTTTTAAATAAAGATGAAAACATTGTGGCAAAAGGAGAAACTGCTTATTTTGAGCAGTATCTTTTTTTGCCACAATGTTTTCAAAGGTTGTCTGCTGCAGCCCACCAGAAAGGGTTTTTATGAGGGAAATGGATAAGTAACCATGATCAAATTATTCTTTTTGATAAATTATTCTGTTTATCGATCAGAATATTCGAATGAATAAAACATATTAATTAATACAACTGCTTGAATTTATAATATTTCCACTATCTCCACTATCTCTATCAAGGTAGATTGAGAACTCTCTTCTCTAGGCTTCATAACGGTATGATATCATTCAACACGCCATGAAGAATTAAAATGGCCATTAATGGTCACACCAGGGTGATAATTACAGACCCTGCTGAGATAAACAGGTCGCCAATTTCTAGGAATTCTTGGGAAATGTGGGGCTAAGTTACAGACTGTATAGGTCAAATTACGCCAAAAACAAAAACTTTGTTTGCGTATCAATGAGTTTATACCATCACCAGAATGGATTGACTACATGGCATTGATGATACATCCATTGTAAATGTGTATAGGATGCACTGGCAATTATCGGTTTGATCACTTTTAGTATTTTGACCTTGTTTGAAAGTGAAAGTAGAGAATGCTAAACACCGGTTTTGTCAGTGGCCGATTTTGTCCAAAATGATGGTTACCATTTTCGCCTGGAGACATCTTTCTTGCATATTGCATAATTCATAAATGAATTCTCATACGCACAAAAAGGCCTTGAAAATACAGAATTGTTTGTATACTTACCGTATTGAACATATGAGTAGCGTAAGAGTAGCGTATCGCCAGCGTATGTCCAGCGTATTACCGGCGTAGTCTGCGTATGGCTAGCGAATGAGTAGCGTATGAACTGCGCATGCCCAGCGTACCGCTATCACGTGACAAAGTGCCTGCCTAGAACTGTAGAAGATCTAGAAATGGGATCCTCTATATACATTTCATCAAAACGCTGGCAATACGCAGGGGACACGTTTGCCGTACGCCAAGCATACGCTATACATGTAGTTGCAAGATATGAATACGTTACCCAATCGTCAGGCATACGCCAAGATGTTTATATACGTTACAGATACGTCAGACATACGTTAGAAGTACGTTACTCATGCGCAATCAATACGCTAGCTGTAAGGTACACCTTCATGTCAGCGTATGTCAGCGTATGACTAGCATACTCGACCTATGAGTAACGTACCTCTAGCGTATCTCGAGCGTTTTCAGTGTATGAATTGCGTCTGCTTTGCGTATAAACCATACGTCCGAATACGCACATTTATTTAGGCATGCTTAAAAACAAGAATCTGCTTCGCCGTATGCCAGCGTATGCCATCGTATGCGACCGTGCTTGAAACGTATACAACCAATGCCTAACGTACCCCTAGCATACGTAAACGTATACCAGCGTATTCTGTTTCATGAATCATTACTCTATACCTCTATCCGCCTGACACGGAATGTGTCTACCCGGATCTTTTTGCGCGGACTGCGCAGGCTGATCTGGGTCGATTCAATACGCAGATGCCATTATGTTGGATTTTTCGCTGAACTGCTCACATGTGTATTCCTTTATGCCGTTACTCTAATGAAAAGCCTGCACTCATCAGTGCTATCAGTTCCTTCATTAAATAAACAGTATGTGCACATACTACTCAACTTCTTATGTTTTCGAAAATCTACCTTCAGTACTTTGATTAATCTCATTTAGACAGGCAGGCATACATGCCTTTTAAACGCAGAACAAACGACATTTATGGTAATCTAATAGTGTCCTAACCCTGTGACAAATCTGTATACATGTATATATCAGATAAGACCTTCGTTTTTATATGACAGAAATATTGGCAGGGTAGGAAATATATATTTTTTATTGAGGCACATATTGACACGCTGGTTAATCTGTGTGTATGCGCATACTGATTTTAGAAACTTGCTATGTGCAAATGAAATGTTAATTGTGTTGTAAACTCAGATACGACATGGTAATTTCTATGTAATGATTATAAAAGTGTGGCGAAGTAGCACACATACTTAAACGATAATTGTAGAATCAGATCAAGATGTGTATACGCACAATGTGATCAGGTTATGCACTGTTTGTCATCATGGCAATATGTCATTATTTTTTAAAAGAAATGTCAGCGTTTTAAAGCCACGTCACAGATCAGACTGCTGGAATGTGCAGAATGGTCTGGACCCCCCCCCCCCCATAAGTAGTGAATGTTCGAAATTACAAGTCTAAGCTCATGTGACATTTACTTTTTTTTTTCAGACGTTGTGAGCACGTAGTTCGTGATGGTAAACGTAACCAGTGCTTTTTCACAAACGGGAGTTGAGACCGTAGACGTGGTCATAATAATTATATATCTGTTATGCTGTCTAGCCGTTGGTCTTTGGGTAAGTGTGTACTTATCTTTTCTGTGATTTGCACCTATCAGATTGTATGTTTTGTAGAGTTTGGTAGCGACGAGGGCTGTCAATCCAGGGGATGTGAGTTCAAATCCCATCTCGGCCAACATTCTTTCCGACGTTTGACACCGTGACGTGCGTCATTCGTCTTTCACCAATGGGATAACAGTCGATGTGTCAAAGCAGCCAGTTGCTCGGACACTGTAATTGTTGTATACAGTACTGGTGTGAGAAAGCCAGGAAACGCATGAGTATAGGTGAACTGGCCGCCGTGAAATGACTTAACAATTGTTGAAAACGGCGTTAAACTATAATCGACCATTCAATTGTTATAGTGTTATAAGCCGCTTTCAGTAAAATTCCAGTTAGATCACGTCGTTTCCCGGATGATTTACTAGTACTACTGGTTCATTCATCATGTTAATTCAGTAGTAATGCTATTATCTCCATAATCACTACTGGTCCATTCATCATGACTCCAGTGATTCAGTAGTAATGCTATCCCCATAATCCTGAACACCAATGAGGGAACGCCAATTACTACCACTATTTTGGTATATAAAGTGTTGTACGCCGCCTTCATTAACGTTTCAGGAATCCGCCGTGGTTGAGTGGTTAGCGTCGGGGATTTCGAAACCGGGTGTCCCGGGTTCGATCCCCAGTCGCGGCACTACGGTCATGGTGGAGTGCCCTTGGGCAAGGCACATTTTCTAGCCTAGTACTGGTTTGTTTACCCAGGGATCATGAATAATCAAATTTAATTGCGCGCTAAATGACCTTAGCTGTCGATGCGCCATAAAACAATATACATTCATTAACGTTTCATTTAGATCACGTTGTTTCCCGGGTGAGTCACTAGTACTACTGGTCTATTCATCATGAACCCAGCGATTCAGTCGTATTGCTATCACCACAATCCTGAACGCCAATGAGGGAATGCCATTACTACCGCTATTAATTAACCATTTCCCTCATATAGACGCTTTCTGACGCCTCTGCAGCAGACGGCTTTTTGAAAACATAGTGACAAAAGAAGAAATTGCACAAAACGTGCAATTTCTCCTTTTGCCACAATGTTTTCCACTTTTTGTTATAGATTATCCATTCAATTATGGAGATTTTCTATGTTTTGACAAAATGCGTTCAAAGTCGTCTGCTGCAGAAATGTTATATGAGGAAAAAGGGTTAATTTCTATGATATGACCTGGTCGAGGATAATGTTAAAAGAAAACGTATTAGGGCTAACTGTTATTGCAATGCTTTAAGCCTATCATAAAAACTATCCATCTTTGATCAGTTACACATACAACTAAGTTTAAGTGCATTGTCAATATTTGTGTTGATTTATCCGTCACAATGAAACTTCATTGTACAATATGTGAGAAGGCAAGATATTTTGGATCAAGATATACCTTCGACGTTCAGTGCAATCTTCCAATAGCAATTACAGACAGTAACGAATCAAATCAGCCACTATCGGGTCACATACACATTGGATGGAGCTTGCCTTAACATGATTAGTATGACATGAACTATTGGTAAAACGATGCTTCAATCTATAATATAACAGTTCTCTTTCTTGGCTCTGTTTGTGTAAGTGTTCTACTTTTACTCATTTTGAAAGCATGCCATATGCTCAGATTACACGAAAAACTTAATCGGTTAATGAACTTCAAATCGCGAGACAGTTTCCATTAATTCTTTTCTGTTTGTATAGGCAAAACATTGCCCTAAATACATTTTGTTACCAAAACTTAACACGACTTTCGCCTCAATTTCACCATTAAATTCATAATCGCTATTATTGGGCTCTCTACTATTTCTCCTAAATCACAACATGTTTCAAGAAACACCTGACAAACAGAATACACGCAGTAATTGAATCCGAGATAGTGAATGTAAAAACTGATCTTAATCAACACATGACATAAATTATGTCAGGTTTGCTTTTTCTGAAACAAAGCTCATTTACACTTATTTACACTAAATTACACACATTTGCACTAAATTACACACATTTGCACTAAATTACACACATTTACACTTATTTACACTAAATTACACTAAGTTCTGTAATATTTTCAGGCAACATGGCGAGCCCAACGTTCCAGTGTCACAGGGTATTTTCTAGCAGGCAAGGACATGGTTTGGTTCACTGTAAGTAATGCTCTTATAACTGTCAAATCTTTCAATGCCGAATAACACAAAGTCGACTCTTCCATGTTGACAATTGGATCACTCCATCTTTCGCCCAACACTGAATTTAGTAAAATTTAATGTCTAAGTGGCAGATAATGCAGATTTCAGGAGAGACAGCCCGTTACGAGCTGTCTGACTTGAATCTGCATTGGTTGCAAAAAGTCTGTAATTGACTTTGGCAACGAAAGGGTTAAAATAATGGATTTAAATTGATCACCGAACTTTCTCCATTAGGACCACATGGACCCGATTTCGTTTCATAAAAAAACAAATTATATTCTTTTTAGTTTGTGCTGTTTATGAGATAGTGAGTTAATCGGTGTATAATTCACTGTTATTTCTCAACAAACTACTACAAATCGTGTAGTAAACAAACGTAATCGGTAAGACAAAACGTAACGAATGAATGATTGTTTTATATGCTACGCCGTATTCAACAAATTCTCAGTTATATCACGGTGATTCCTGGGTAAGGGTAAGTTACTTCTGATCCATTTATCTCGACACCAGTCAGTCAGTCGTAATGCCAACCCCACAACCCCGAGCGTCAAGAAGAGCCACCATTACTACTATTTTTAAAGTCTTTGGTATGACCAGGCCGAGGATCTAACCTACGACCTCAGACGAATATACATACTACGGAATTTATTTATTTATTGGGGTTTTACGCCGCTTTCAACATTATTTCAGTTATGTCACGGCGACAGTTCATTTATTCATGATCCCTGGGTAAACAAACCAGTACTAGGCTAGAAAATGTGCCTTGCCCAAGGGCACCCCACCATGACCGAGGAGCCGCGACTGGGGATCGAACCCGGGACACCCGGTTTCACATACTACGGAAAAGTGACCCCTTAGTGGAAGACACGAACATAAACACAGATTCATGATTGTACGTGTACAATATGTATTTTTAGATTTCGAATTACATGTATGTATTTTTTGTAGATTGGGGCATCCCTGTTCTCGAGTAATATCGGTAGTGGTAGTTTTATAGGTCTGGCTGGCACTGGAGCTGCGTCGGGAATAGCCGTGTCAAGCTACGAGTTGAATGTATGTACGAATGATGTGTTAGTAAAATGCATCAAACTTATTTCACGACGGATAATCATTCTGAAAAAGTTGACAACATTGTGGCAAAAGGAGAAATTGCTCAATTTCTTCTTTTGTCACTATGTTTTCAAAAAGCCGTCTGCTTCAGAGGCGTCAGAAAGCGTCTATATGAGGGAAAGGGTTAACAGTGTCTATGTGTGTTTTTGAACGGCCCAAATCGGTCTCTATATATACTTCTTATTAACATGTTTTTAATTATTATATATCGAACTTCACAATTTCAATTTTATCGAGAGAAGATACGCTGCTCCAATAATATGCACACCATCGCATCAAAAAGCAATTCATAAGAATGTTTTATCGTATGGTATAGTCTCGCGATATCTCGAGGTTGAATATGACCCAGAAATGAGCCGTCCCCGCGAGACAACCAACGTTATCGTCTCTGCGTAAAGTATCAACCCGGATCAGCTTAAGCATGCCACGCAGGCTAACCCAGACAGACAATTTTCGCCTCCTGTGGATTTTCTGTTTTCAAGAATCATTACTCTGTATCTGTATCCATCAGAGACGGAATGTGTCGGCTCGGATCAGTCTACGCGGACTGCGCAGGCTGATCTTGGTCGATACATTACGCAGAGGTCATTATGTTGGTTTTCTCGCGGGATGTCTCAAATTAATTCGTGTTATCTGTTCACGAAAATAGCCAGAAATACAAGTCGTATCAAAGTTTTGAACATTATGATATAACGCGCAGGCACGTCGGAATGTGTCTATATATGGGACACTGTGGTTAATCAGTTCACATTTTTCTCAAATGTAGTACCTCTCTCTCTCTCTCTCTCTCTCTCTCTCTCTCTCTCTCTCTCTCTCTCTCTCTCTCTCTCTCTCTCTCTCTCTCTCTCTCTCTCTCTCTCTCTCTCTCTCTCTCTCTCTCTCTCTCTCTCTCTCACTCTCTCTCTCTCTCTCTCTGTCTATGTGTGTCTCTCTCTGTCTCTCTGTCTATGTCTCTGTCTCTCTCTCTCTCTGTCTCTCTCTGTCTCTCACTCGCTCTCTCTATATCTGTATCTTGTCTCTCTCTGTCTCTCTCTGTCTCTCTGTCTCTGTCTCTCTCTCTGTCACTCTCTCTCTCTCTCTATCTGTATCTTTGTCTCTCTCTGTCTCTGTCTCTTTCTGTCTCTGTCTCTGTCTCTATCTCTATCTCTGTCTCTGTCTCTATGTGTCTCTCTCTCTCTCTCTCTCTCTCTCTCTCTCTCTATGTCACTCTCTCTCTCTCTCTCTCTCTCTCTCTCTCTCTCTCTCTCTCTCTATCTGTATCTTTGTCTCTCTCTGTCTCTGTCTCTTCTGTCTCTATCTCTATCTCTGTCTCTGTCTCTGTCTCTGTCTCTCTTTCTCTCTCTCTCTCTCTCTTTGTCTATCTGTCTCCATGTCTTTCTCTCTCTGTGTGTCTCTCGCTCTCTGTGTCTGTGTGTGTGTGTGTGTGTCTCTCTCTCTCCAGTCCAATCCATTTCTCCATTGTATATTTCTTGATGATTTCTTTTATGTCCAATTTATGAGAATTACATATGTTTAACCTAAATGTAGTTCAAAGGATGTGGTAATGTTGCATCGAGTCTCTTATAGCAGATCACATATTTTACTCCAGGGGCTATTTTGTTTGTTACTCCTGGCGTGGATTTTTGTTCCTGTCTACATTACAAGTGGGGTAAGTAAAATTCGCTTCTTTGCGATTCCTAGAAAATGAGATGAAAGTATAGTACTCTATTTTACCCGATACATCGTTATAACGTTGTTCATACATGCATACGAAATGTCAATGGCTTAGAAGAACAAAAATAAAAATTATATAATATTTCTATGTCGATGTCATTTTAAAACGTCAAGTTTCAAATGAGTCAAATATGATCTAAAAGCACTTGCCCAATGTTCACGATACCATTTGTGATGAACTGCTCGTTTTGAACTTTTTTTAAATTCTTTTTGTCACAATGCCGCAAAGGCGATAGAAAGTGTTTATAGTAAATGCAGAACAATATAGCATTTGGAAAGTTGGGTGTATATCATTGACCCAAACGTTTAAAAGGAAAAGAGAAAAAGGAAAATTCGATTATTAAGAGCATTTTTTTCTTTCCCCACTAGAACAGTCACAAAGGTTGTATTCATCAAGGAAATCGTTCTTATATAACTGTATCACTTTTGTAGGTGTTCACGCTGCCAGGATATTTAAAGAAGAGATTTGGAGGTCAAAGGTTACAGACTTATATGGCAGTTCTGGCTCTTCTTATTTCTGTATTTACAAAAATAACGGTATGTTTGCCCTGCTATTTGATGTTCTTCTTTCTTTTGTGTGTGTTTGTGTGTCTGTGTGTTCTCTTCTACCTTTACTAGCATTGTTTGCCTTTTAGTTACCAAAAATAGTCCAAAACTTTCATAAATTGAGAAATGAACATACCCGATTTTGAACAAGGAAGAGTCTACTTTAAACAATTCGACGCTGAAAGATTTAGAAATATGATTGGAAAATCATACGATAATTGTATACAGCAAACTGACCATTGAGTGCAAATATAAGTGTGATCCATGTACGGGGTATTGTTTCGCTTCTGCACAGTGAGGACTCACGTGAGAGGATTGATTGATTCGTGTTTATCTTCGCTTTCAGTGGTATTTCAGTTATGTCACGTCGGCCAGTTCAGCTAATGTACAAATATATGTCTTTTACCTTTCTCGCATCAGTAGTCCACATAACCATCTCCATGGTATATACAATACAATATATTTTAATGCATACAAACTACAAGTTTTATAGAAATTATACAATTTAAGCAAATTCCTTACATAACATAGACAATGTTTTCCGAAGAGCATATACAACTGTAGAAAATTAACCGTACATATGTAACTCAAAATAAATATTATCATATTTATATATTTACTCACAATGAAGACACTATATTTGTTCTTTTCTTAAATTTAAGTTAAACTAAAATAAGACATATTTAGGTTCTCATGTTATTTGCATAATAAATATATTTAGCTAAATTATTTATAACGACTTCTGAAGATGATGACATAAGATTTATTAATGTTTGTTTTGTTGGCCATGTATAGTAGTATCTTTTGATATATTTCAATCTTAGTCCGGAAAATTTCAAACAAATTAGCAAAAAATGGTATTCATTCTCTACTAGTATATGAATACCTTCCAACACAGGCTCCTCCATGGGTTACTAGTAAGTCACCGCGGGTCACTCATCCAGGCATTAACCGCGATTTACTTTGCTTAACTTCACGAAATGCGAACCACGCTACCAGCTTCGCTTTTAAAGCCGGCTTCTACACACACACTCCTTTTCCCCATTAAACGCTGTCTAATGCCTCTTCAGCAGACAACTTTTGGAAACATAGTGCCACAAAGTTTTATACTAATTTTCTATAATTATAATTGATTTATAGAAGTTTCCACATTTTTGCCCAGCTATTTTCAAAGTCGCCTGCTGTAGGCTTGTTGTATTTGGGAAAGGGTCAAGATTCCGTAACACATAGTCAATAGGTTGCCTCCTAAATGTTGAAACGTATCAATAATTCAAGGTTTCAAGATTCAAATTTAATGGCAATCAGCAATATCATTGCCTTATGCCATTAACGAAACAATTATATGGCAAAGACAGACACAATACAATAATTCATACATATACATACAGATATATACAATTACCTAAACATATATGCAAATACATACACATATATACGCATAAAACTATTTCAACCGTAATAGACATTTAAGAAACAGCAATATCATCACGGGTATTTTTTTCTAATTGAAATTGCTTCCTTGACATGTGCAGCAAAGTTGTATTATTTTCTTTGTTTGTTAAGGACACAAAGAATAATACAATTCCACTTTGGAAATAAACCTGTGTTATTCATAATGCAGTTTGTTTTAGTTTTTGGCCTGGGGATTTAGCCCCTGGTCATAGTAGTAATACCATTGTTTCGGAGTTGGCAGCCTGCCAATTGCTGTTAGCACCAAACAACGCATGAAAAACTGCGCGAGAAAAGAAGTTCATCATGGATTCAACAAAACTGCATTTAAAAGGTTATAATCTTCACCATAAATATCATTTTAATGTTGTTGGAACATCATTGAACAACTTAAGGCGTGAGTACTCTAATATAAGTTTAAGAAATGTTTTAGAAATTAATGCGCCGAGAGGTCAAATATGGATGCTTGTTAACATTATTAACATTCGCGAAGACGAACGGAAACAAAGAAAGAAGTCACGTGAAAAATACAGTGGCAGATTAACCGGGGGGGGGGGGGGGGGTAGGGCCCGTGCGTCGAATAAATAATGGTAAACAAAGAAAAAGCGTGGCAAATGTAAGGGCGGATTTAGCGAGGGTCCATGTCCGACTACCCCCACCCCACGAAAGAAGACACGTGAAATATACAGTGGCGGATACACCGGGGGGGGGGGGGGGGGCGTAGGGCCCGTGCGTCGAAAATTTCAACCTTCCAGCAGCCCACAGGCCGTCAGCACTGCAGTGATTTTATTCTTTTATAATCTTGTACAGGCAGACATATTTGCTGGGGCCATTTTCATACAACAAGCTTTGGGTTGGAACATCTATGTTGGTATTGTAGCGCTTCTGGCTATCACAACTGTATATACGGTAACAGGTTAGATCTTATGTTTAACTATTACGAGTTTGATTTAGTTATTTTATTAAATTGAAATCTAATCATAAGTACGGCAGCTCTAAAGGAACACACACATTTTTATAAATTACATGCGACTTTTTTTTTATCTCGTGCGCACGAGATAAAAAAAAAAAATCTGCCTACAGAAGCTCTAAAGGGACACACACATTTTTATAAATTACATACGATTTTTTTTTATCTCGTGCGCACGAGATACTTATTTCGTTACCACGACCTAGTATCGTGTGTGTCCCTTTAGAGCTGCCGTACATAAGCGTTTGCAAATGAACGTATTCGAGTACGTGTATTTTTGGAGTCTTATTTGCATTGAATGATGTAGGATTTAAAAAGCAACACTTATGATTTAACTAGTTTAAATTATTCGTTTTATGGAATTTAGATTAAAAGAGTACAAGCATTTAAAAATGATGGTATTCGTGCACGATTCTTATTTGCATTAAATGATGTAGCATTAAAAAAAGCAGCTGAACATTTAAATCTAAGCATAAGCGTTTGAAAATGAACGTATTTGTGCATTTTGAAAGTCAAGAATCTTATTTGCATTTAATGATGTAGCATTTGACAACTAAAGTAACATGTTCCTTCTTCGTGCATGATTCTTATTTGTATTGAAAGACGTAGCATTACAAATGCAACAATTATGTAGAACTTATTTAAATTATGTGTTTTTAACATTTAAATCTAAGCATAAGCGTTTGGAAATTAACGTATTCGTGCATTTTAAAAGTCAGGATTCTTATTGCATTTAAAAAAGTAACACTTATGTTTAACTGATTTAATTTATTCATTTTATGAAATTTAAATCTAAGCACAAGCGTTTGAAAAAATCGTAATAAAATTTTAAAAGTCATGATTTCTATTTGCCTTATTTAATGTAAGATTTAAAGAAAAAAAACGCACTTTTAAGAAAACTAAAGAAACACGTTTTTTTCGTTTTGTTGTATGATCCAGATTGTATGCATATTAAAAACATTCTTTTGTTTCCATATTGTTTTCAAAAATCACTTTTTGTAAAGAAACCGGTCGAGTAATATATTAGTTCTGCTCCATGAATACCAACCGTAGGCAGAGCACTAGGTAAGAGTCAGTTTTCATGTTCTAAAACTTTTATTTGACATTCAAGATTCAGTGAGACGATTCATTGAAATTGAAAGCTTGTTTCGCAATCGATGTAAAAATAATGAGTTTAAACTGGCCAAGACCTTTAATTTACACATATTACTTACGATTGCGTGTTGGATATATTCCGTTAATTTGTGCTGATCTTACTATCTGATAAGTCTGGGCAGGTTGATAAGATGATCTGAACCAACTATGTTAAAAAATGCCAACGTGTACCATTTTTATCATGCAATGTCTCTATTTTAAATATTCACAGGTGGTCTTAAGGCAGTTATATACACGGACACGTTTCAGACGGTGATCATGGTGGTAGGGTGTCTCATTCTGATGGGAATAAGTAAGTTTCTTATCCATGTATATTGTGTTAAATTTAATTTTCATTCAAATGAAAGGAGATGAAAATGATTGACTATTTTTGTGTAGCTGTGGTAGAACTCGTTCTTAAGGTCCCGGCCCCGGGTTCGAATCACGTGATGAGAGTGTTCTTTTTTTTTGGCGTTCATACTGATTAAGTCTCCAAGAAGCAGACAACAGAGTGTTATTTATAAAATCTAAAGCTTGTTTCGAAATCAATGTTAAATAAAAAGGTTTACAAAATCAATTAAATTCTACGTATAAGCAAATAATCTTTTCCATTTACACTCCAACCTGTGTTTAAAGACCACCTATGGGGAAAGAACACTCTGTTCTTTGTTCACAGATGGTCTTTAATCACAGTGTCATTTATACAGAAAATAAGTAATTGGGAAATTACAAGTGTGGTTGCTATAGACAGGGAATTGCTACACAAGAGTGGTCTTTAGCACGGGTTTCTTTCCGTTGTCAATGTTATTTAAGTTTTATCACGGCGGCCAGTTCACCTAACGGGTATTTATAGTTCTTATCGTGCCAGTACTTAAAACATTTTTCCCCAATTAACATGCTACCGTCCCATATATAGTCTTCATTGATGGACGAAAGACGCTAGTGACAATTACTATTGTCAATCACCCGACAGATTGAACGGCGTGGTTCAAACTCACGACCCATTGATTGAAAGTCTACGTCGATACAGTTTATTAACATTGATTGGGATTTTAAAGCTGTGTTAAACAATTGTTCAGTCATATAACGGCGGCCAGTTCACCTACTCGTGTGTTTCCTGACTTTTCCACACCAGTACGCTGCACAACAGACTTCCCAAGCGACTGGCTGCTTTTCCACATATAGTGTTATCCCATTTGTGGAAGACGAATGCCGCTTGCCAAAATGAATTTTGTCAAACGTCGGAAAGAATGTTGGCCTAACTGGTGTTCGAACTTACACTCGCCGGATTGACGGCCCACGTAGCTACCGACTGAGCCACCGGTGCTAAATTAAGAGTCGCCTTCTTTGTAAGGATATTTGGAACACTTGTAACTTCTTGAAAAAAAATATGTGATTTTTTTTTTCAGGATTGATAACATTTTAGCATTGAAAAGTAGAAACTTGTCGTTATCTTAATTAACTCTTTCAGCGCCAAAGGCAATATTAAGGTTTTTGCAAACAATACTGATTCAGGTGAGTCAGCTCGTAACGAGCTGTCTCACCTGAAATCAGCATTGTTTGCCTTTTAGTTATCAAAATAGTCCGAACTTGTATTACATGACAAATGGAGACGCCCGATTTTGAGAACATGGAAGAGTCAACTTTAAACCATTTGGCGCTGAAAGAGTTAACAATTTATCCATTTTACCTCACAGCGGTTTTTGGAAGTCTTCCGTTACAATGGTCGTCTGCATCAGGCAAAATAATAATAACAAATAACTAATATTTTTATCCCAAGGTTTTGTCAAGGTTGGCGGGCTAACCAAACTGTACGTGGAGTTTCCGGTGGCTATTCCAAGCCCTTTGGTCAATGGTTCGGATTGCGGGATACCAACAGAAAATGCATTCCATCTGTTACGATCAGCCGATGCGGATGATCTCCCTTGGCCGGGGAACATTTTCGGAATTACTATCCTCAGTGCTTGGTACTTCTGCTCCGATCAGGCAAGTAAACTTAATTTCTTGATATACATATCCATACCAATTTTAGTTACAACCGTTTCACGCCAAGCCCTCGATATAACACATGATATATGTGACGGAAATAGGCTAATTTACATACTGGGCGGAAATGATAATGTGTTAATAGGTATCGAACGAGTCTTACATACGTTTGCAATTGATCATTTAAGATATCTGATACTTCACTTATCAAAAGCCCTACAATTTACATTGTATATTGAACATAAAACACTCGCACCAAGTGTTGTATCAACTATGTCGTAAACATAAAGAAGCGTGCACCTACTGTAATACAGTTGTCCTTTCCTGGCTCATATTGTCCTTTGATTTGCAGAGAATAGGCATTTTCGATGGCCACTATTCAGTTGAAAAAAACAACAAAATACTTTTTATATGACGAGCCTGTCAATCCGCACAGTCTCACCAGACTCTTCACTGTCCGCCAAACTAGAAGGGTAGTCCCAGTTATGTTACACCAGTGTGACTTTAAATCCGCCGTGGTCAAGTGGTTAGCGTCGGGGATTTGAAACCGGGCGTCCCGGGTTCGATCCTCAGTCGCGGCACGACGGTTATGGTGGAGTGCCCTTGGACAAGGCACATTTTCTAGCCTAGTACTGGTTTGTTTACCCAGGGATCATGAATAAGTGAACTGTCGCCGTAATATAACAGAAATAATGTTGAAAACGGCGTAAAACCCCAATAAAAAAAGACTTTAAATGATGAAAAACGCGAGAGTCGGCAAGACCCACAAATCACCCGAACTGACTCATACGTGTAGGTTTAATCATATATTCAGGTGTTGGTGCAGCGATCACTGGCAGCGAAGAACATGCTCCACGTGAAAGGCGGGTCTATATTGGCGGCCTATCTGAAGATACTTCCGTTGTTTACGACGGTGTTGCCCGGAATGATCAGTCGAGTATTGTTTACAGGTATATAGATCGAACATGTTTCGTCTGAACTTTTAACTCGTTTCACTGCCGAATTAAACAAAGTCGACTCTTCCATGTTAAACAATTGGACCACTTCATTTTTCGTCCAACAGGAAATGTGGTAAAATTTAATGTTTTAGTGGCAAACAATTCAGATTTCAGGAGAGACAGCGCGTTACGAGCTTTCTCACCTGAATCTGCATTGTTTGCAAATGCCCTTTATTGCTTTTTTGCAGTGAAATAATTTAAGAGGAAAGGTGAACACATAAAGTAGTTTATCAAACACATTTTAATTGAAATAAAAAGAGCAAAACAACATGTAGGTGTTTTGTTTCTAATTGGGTTTTACGTCGTTTACAACACTATTTCAGTTATATCACAGCGACAGTTCTTTTTTGCAAAGTTATCTCCCCTTTTTCAATATTTAAATCAATTTTTGTCCGAGCGATATCTTGTGAACGAATGATCAAATAATATTGAAACTTGGAACATAGATAGAAGGCAATGTGAAGTTGTGCAAGATGCAAGAATTATAACTCTGGGCCACTTTGTTGCAAAGTTATCTCCCCTTGTTCAATACTTTAATAATTATTCATGATCCCTGGGTAAATAAACAAGTGCTAGACAGAGAAATGTGCCTTGCCCCAAGGGCACTCAACCATGATTGGTGCGCGAACCAAATCCCCGACGCTAACCATTCGGTCAATGCATGTAGACCTATAATGAAATTAAGTGTACCGTCTCCCACTCAGAATAAATATAGTTTATACAAGTTTGCCGGCTTTGATACACTCTGGGCCACCAGCATTTGGCGTTTCGTCTGAATAATTATTAATATTTTCCTGATTATATAATTTAACCCTTTCCCACAAAGTAAATATGCAGTAGATGAACTTGAAAACATCTAGGTATATAATGAATATTTTCTATAAATTTATGTTTACCTTTTTGGATAGAGTTGAAAATATAGTAGCAAATGGAGAAATTCCTCATTATGAGCTCAAAGTCTCCCCTTGTCACAATATTTTCATATAAGTCTTTTGCTGCAGAAGCATCAGAAAGCGTATGCGTATTGGAAAGGGTTAAGACTGTTTACAACTAAAATCATTTGAAGAAAATGATAAACAAGAGGGTGATGAAGCTAGGTATAGCTCACCTGACATGATAGGATAATGCCTTTAAAGGGACTGAACACAATAATGGTCCAAAATCGTTATATTTTATACTTATTCTAATTAATCCAAAATACGTCGATATATATGTAACGGAATGTTGTAGAAGGTTGTACAAGTCTTGTTTTTCATTATTTCATAGGATATAAGCAGTTAAAAAAACGTCCGCTCCGTGTTTTCCCGTTTAAAAATACCGTGGAATTTCCTCTTGCTCATTTGATTTTGTGGATTCAATTCGGCATTCTCTAACACTATCGACTCATTACATTCATGTATGCGTGAGTGTAAGGAACTACAACTCTGCGAAGGAGATTGTCAATTCGGTTGTAGTGATCACGTGATAAATATACAGCGATATTTTTAGATTTACTGGGTTACTAACCCAGTAGATTTTACAATGCAAAATAACGAAAAATCTCCGCAATATTAATAGTGTGCATATATTGTAATACATCAGTCAGCAAATATCAATGCCTTACATGCAAAAACATCAAGGTAATAGCAATTTTTAACAATTTTCTTTTTTTTTTCCCGCTTTTTTCTCATATGGGATTCAGTCCCTTTAAACTTGTGTGTAATTACTCCTTTACGATGTCTATTTGCTGCAGAAATGCGTTTCAACCAATCAATATGACTGGACAATCTTCGTAGAGGGTTACAATTGAAACATGTTTTGCCAAATATATATTATATTTAAGACCACCACTTTCAGAGATGAATTATTTCAATGTTTTTTCGTTTGATCCTTTTCTGATGCTGCAGAGAACAGAGCGATTTTATTTATCATGGTTTTGTATTTTAAAGTTTGTTGAGGATTAGTTAACCCTTTCCATCATATAGACGCTTTCTGACACATCTGCAGCAGACGGTTTTTGGAAAACATAGTGACAAAAGAGGAAATTGCTCAAAAACGAGCAGTTTCTTCGTTCGCCACCACAATGCTTTCCACTTTTAGTCATAGCTTATCCATTTAATTATAGAGATTTTCTATTTTTTGACAAAATATGTTCAAAATCGTCTGCTGCAGAAATGTTGTATGAGGGAAGGGGTTAAACGAAAGTTGGTGACGACGGACATAGGACGATTAAAACAGCCCATATTAGCATGTAATGCTCCAGCGGGCGAAAACTCTGTAACGTCGTGTGAAAATATCCTTACAAACTAGGTTATCTTGTTTGAAAGTAATACATTGCTACCTATGGGCTATTTTACAAGGAAAACATATTTAAGTGCCATTGAATAATGAATGCAACCTAATTACGGTAAACATTAGTATACTGTAGTTAACTATTTGTCCTTTCTCTTTCTGTATTAGTATACTGTAGTTAACTATTTGTCCTTTCTCTTTCTGTATTAGTATACTGTAGTTAACTATTTGTCCTTTCTCTTTCTGTACTAGTATACTGTAGTTAACTATTTGTCCTTTCTCTTTCTGTACTAGTATACTGTAGTTAACTATTTGTCCTTTTTCTTTCTGTATTAGTATACTGTAGTTAACTATTTGTCCTTTCTCTTTCTGTACTAGTATACTGTAGTTAACTATTTGTCCTTTCTCTTTCTGTACTAGTATACTGTAGTTAACTATTTGTCCTTTCTCTTTCTGTACTAGTATACTGTAGTTAACTATTTGTCCTTTCTCTTTCTGTATTAGTATACTGTAGTTAACTATTTGTCCTTTCTCTTTCTGTACTAGTATACTGTAGTTAACTATTTGTCCTTTCTCTTTCTGTATTAGTATACTGTAGTTAACTATTTGTCTTTTCTCTTTCTGTATTAGTATACTGTAGTTAACTATTTGTCCTTTCTCTTTCTGTATTAGTATACTGTAGTTAACTATTTGTCCTTTCTCTTTCTGTATTAGTATACTGTAGTTAACTATTTGTCCTTTCTCTTTCTGTATTAGTATACTGTAGTTAACTATTTGTCCTTTCTCTTTCTGTATTAGTATACTGTAGGTAACTATTTGTCCTTTCTCTTTCTGTATTAGTATACTGTAGTTAACTATTTGTCCTTTCTCTTTCTGTATAAGTATACTGTAGTTTACTATTTGTCCTTTCTCTTTCTCTATTAGTATACTGTAGTTTACTATTTGTCCTTTCTCTTTCTGTATTAGTATACTGTAGTTAACTATTTGTCCTTTCTCTTTCTGTATTAGTATACTGTAGTTAACTATTTGTCCTTTCTCTTTCTGTATTAGTATACTGTAGTTAACTATTTGTCCTTTCTCTTTCTGTCTTAGTATAATGTAGTTAACTATTTGTCCTTTCTCTTTCTGTATTAGTATACTGTAGTTAACTATTTGTCCTTTCTCTTTCTGTCTTAGTATACTGTAGTTAACTATTTGTCCTTTCTCTTTCTGTATTAGTATACTGTAGTTAACTATTTGTCCTTTCTCTTTCTGTCTTAGTATAATGTAGTTAACTATTTGTCCTTTCTCTTTCTGTATTAGTATACTGTAGTTAACTATTTGTCCTTTCTCTTTCTGTATTAGTATACTGTAGTTAACTATTTGTCATTTCTCTTTCTGTACTAGTATACTGTAGTTAACTATTTGTCATTTCTCTTTCTGTATTAGCATACTGTAGTTAACAATTTGTCCTTTCTCTTTCTGTATTAGTATACTGTAGTTAACAATTTGTCCTTTCTCTTTCTGTCAGACCAAGTAGCATGCGTCGATCCCGTTATCTGTAAACAGGTGTGTGACAACTCAGCCGGCTGCACCAACATCGCCTACCCCAAATTGGTCGTGGAACTTATGCCGACAGGTTTGTTAGTTTAAACTTATTTGGTTTACATCGATTTAAAAACAAGCTTTCAACTTATATTACTCACGCTCGATGTGTGCTTCTTGGAGACTTGACCACTACAGCTTTGCATCGATGATCCTGACTTACCTGCCCCTACCTATCCATTATCGGGTCATGCATACATCAATAATGGCGACGTCCATTGGACAGGGTGTAGCAAGCAAAAGAATATAGGGAAACCTTTCAAACTTTGAAAGTACATGTAGTTTACTTCATTATTGATTTATTGATACATACCATCACCTTGTATTGTTCTGCTATAGAGTTTACGAACATCAATTACAATTGTTCTGATATATTATAAATCGCCGGGTACCAGACCAATATCAGTTGAACTAATTATACGCCGGGTTCAAAACTACATTACAAGTCGCCTGTGTTGGTTCCATGCCAGAAGTACCAATACATGTACACTTTAGTACGCCGGCTATAAGCCAAAGATAATATTTGGTTACCAGCTTACAACATCGCCTTTGAATTCGTAGTAATCTAAAGCTCTTACGTATAAATCTGATACCTTACACTTGTCTTTCTCGGCCATCTCGAGGCCGATAGGCCGAGGGCAACAGTTCAGAATGACTTCCCCGACACCGAGGGGTAACAGTTTTGACTGTTACACAAATACCCATTAAATAACTGTGTTTATACCTGATCCAATATCATTGTTTAAAAAGTGGTTTTGTGAACAAATAAGAATCGCTTAACCAATGGTTGAAATTATCAGCTTTTAAAGATATGCAGTTTATATTTAGAATCAGGAAACAAACAATGACGCAAACGCACACATTGGCAACAGTTCATACTGTTAACCAGTCATCAGTACAAAACATTGTAATGTTCCCAATTTCATAAGAAATAGTCAAAAATGGTGATTAACATTTAAATAATGCATCAGTTAATAATAGATATAAAGATGAACCTGTGCATATATATAGTCTCACTGGAGCCCTCACCTACAGCGTACAGTAGGAGAGCATTGTGTAACCTTTGAAGAAAAGGTCGACGTGTAGTCTTACTTGTTCTAGTACCTTACTCAAGTATATTAAACAAAACGGGGATGTCATTATACCAAATCACTCTTATGTACTTTATTTTCCAGGTTTGAAAGGTGTTATGTTAGCGGCCATGATGGCAGCGTTGATGTCCTCTTTGACCTCCGTATTTAACAGTTCGAGTACGATATTTACCATGGATATCTGGCCCCGTTTTAGGCCTAAGGCCAAGGACGGCGAGTTGCTCCTTGTTGGAAGGTATGATACCGATACTGACCTTTTTGTGTCGTCTGTATTGGTAAGGTCAACACGTCTGTCTGTCAATCATTCCATCAGTCCGTCAATCAATGCCTTTCTTGGTCATTATGTACTGCATGGAATGCAACAGATGTGCTAATTCGTGTTGTAATACTGATTTCGAATTACTTTTATTGTGATTATTCTGAGAATTCATAACTTTAACAGATAACAAGCTTTTTGACGTCATTATTGTTATTTGAGCTGCGTTACAAGCAAACCAAGCAAAGCAACTTTGGGAACAGGATAGAACCAGAGATCTCGGTTTGCTGTCATAGATCACTATTTCGAAAGTCATCCTATGGGCATATCAACTGTCAAACAGAAAACAGTTTACTTCTTCAAAGTATAGTTTCTACAATTTGAAGTAAAACTTTCAACCTGATCGCGTGATATTTGTATTTATTATATACCTGCACATTTTTCGTAGAAAATACTTGCAGATGATCATGCACAATTCAAACACGACAGATTAAAATTCTGTTTTTAACTAGGTCAAATACGGTACAAAATATGGTAATGGTACGTCACTGAAATATGATGCTACGTCATTGAAATATGAATTCACGTAGTTCCAAATTAAGAGGTAGTGGAGCGTGGTTAACTCGCAAATTATAAATTTAATTTTATGTGTTATTTCAATATATAAAATATAGAAATGTGTATACATTTTCTTTAATCTGTCTTAAAAGTTATGCAAGGTATATGACAAAAGAAAGTGTAGGTTGCAGTAGCTATATCTGACATTGCATTGTCTTCTCGGTCTCGCGCGATATCAATTTTACACGTACCTCGTAGAACAATACTTAACCCGATATCGCTATTACAACATACCATAACCTATATATGAACCGGTGTCTAGCAATTTTCGGTCTAATTGGCATTCCGTTCATGTATCATATACAGGTAAACTTGCGTAAATCTAGAGTGTTACCGTAAGTTCTAGTTCTTTTGTCAAAAAAGTGCATCCAGCACAGAAGTAAACGCCGAACGTCAAGTAAGGCCCTGGTTATACTGTGCGTATTAATAGGTGCGCCTGAGTATTCACTATACCAAAATGCATTAACACTCATTTACATGTAAATTACAGAATGTTTGTTCTGGTGTTGGTTGGTGTTAGTATTCTCTGGATACCAGTATTGCAGGCCGCACAAGGGGGGCAACTCTTTAATTATATACAATCTGTGACAGGGTACCTGGCCCCGCCTGTCCTGTCATTGTATCTCATGGCCATATTGTGGGAAAGGACCAATGAACAGGTATACTAAACAACTCTTTAAGTATATGCAATCTGTGGCGTGTCATCTGACGCCGTCGTTTTGCAAATGCCAATGAGACAAAACGTCATTCTTCTTTAACAGTCTTTGTTGGAAAACAACCAGTTGATTGGAAAAAACTATTGTGTTGAGTACTGTTATGAAAAAGCCAGGAACCAAAGAGGTAGGTGAAATGGCCGCAGTAATATGAATGAACAATGGTTAAAACGATATTTTCCCTGCGTACTGTTATGAGAAAGCCAGGAAACAAAGAGGTAGGTGAAATGGCCGCAGTGATATGACTGAACAATGGTTAAAACGATATTTCTCCCCAATCAATCAATAAATATGACCGGTATGTGCTATTCCTGTATATCATGGCCATATGGGTATGGAAAAGGAGTAGTGAACAGATATGTGAACAACAACCACGTTGATAACTTGCAGCGGTTGCGCGGTTGTACATCGATAAACGTTCCATAGCGTTCTTATATACACCAATTGTTTAAACTGCCCAGGTCCTGCAGAGTCCGAATATCTTAGCTCAGAATGTGTGCTCAATTATATAATTGTTCAAAAGCAAATTAATTATCGAAATTTACCAACCAGTCTTATTTGGAGTAATGGGTTCTTTTCTGAGCACAGAGAAATTTGTTTTTACATGTGTATAGTTTCGGGATATTATAATGAAATGGACTTCACACTCTGATGCAATGCCAGCAACACTAATTGTGAAGTATTCCATCTTAATGTTAATATATGTGAAAGAAAAAAACTAACTGATGATATGAAATCAAAAGTTTTACATTCTATATCAGGGTGCGTTCTGGGGTTTAATGGCTGGTATGGTTGTCGGTCTAATTCGGATGGGTCTAGATTTCGGATACGGAAGTCCAGACTGTGGAGAGCCGGACAATAGACCCGCCATCATCACGGAAGTCCACTTCCTACATTTCACCATCATCCTGTTCGTGATATCATTGGTTACGACGTGGGCCGTGTCCTTAATGACCACGCCTATTGACGACAAATATGTAAGTTTTGAGTTGCTGGTACAAATACCGATAGATGTCCAACATCTTATGACATATCTTCACTTTTTATATACATTTAAGTTTTTAATTGCTGGTACAAATATTGATAAATGTCGAAAATTTTACTCCTTACCCTGTGTTTTTGTGTGTAAATGTTTGCTTCATTTGCATTATTCAAAGATTCCGCCAAATCTAAACACCGTACATGTATAATTCCCATATTATATTCTACTCTCTAGTACTAATAATTGTGATTTCCGTCATAAACCGAACTGCATAAAAAGTTGTCACACGTACAGTTTTTCTTTTGAATTTCAGAAGATATTACGTTGTTTACAAAGTGTTGTAATATTAAAATATATGAATGCATCAAGGTTATAAAGTTGTATTGATATTTGAAATAATATAGTTGTATGTCAATGCATAACAACAGTTACATACTTATATATTAAGCGAACGATGCACAGTGCATTTGAATCAACTGCATGCAATTATATAATTATATAATTATATATACAACGTATAAACCAACCTGCGAACATCATCTGAACATCAATCCGGGAAACCTAATCTACCGAACACTTGATTTTCAACAGATACCTCTGCTGTGACTTGGAGTAAACGACATTGCCAACGCATATTTATGAGGAGAAGCTGTTTGAATTATTATGTTCCAAATGATTTACAAGTTTTTATTTTGTCATAAAATCAAGTGTATATATCAAATTCACATGTGCTTCCATTATCAAAATGTGAAATAAACAGTGGGGTCAATCAAGCTAGAGCTGTCAATTTTATCGTACGAAAACGGAAATATGAATATAAGTACTTATAATTACTAACAATACTAAATGGTTTTCAATACACAATATCTTACCGTTATCGAAAATAATTTATTATAAAGGAAACAACTATGGGCCTCTGCATTGCATGCTGCTAGTTTATTCATATAGAAACCCCCCCAAAAAGGAGTGAATTATGAGTAAATATAAAATTATGAGTGTACATTTCGTTGTTTCAGCTGTATCGGCTAACATTTTGGTCAAGACACAGTGCAAAAGAGCGAGTGCCGTTTGAATATGAACTCACTGGGACAGGTGAGGATAAGTACAAAACCGAGGAAGAGACCCCGGATATACCCGGTAAGTACAACACCCAGGAAATACCCCGGATAAACTCGATCAGTCTCCAGAGGTTAACCCTTTCCCACATACAATAATTCTGCAGCAGACGACTTCTGAATTGAAAACATATAGACAAAGAGATGGAAAATCTTTATAAATTAATCTATAATTATTGAACAGAGTTGAAAACATTATGGATAAAAGAAACATTGCTCATTATGATAGCTTTGAGAAAAAAAGAAGGAAATTTTCTCTCAATTGTTAATTAAATTTTTCAAATTTAGGTAAAAATATTCTTTCAAAAGGTGAAATTGCTCATCATTAGCAATTTACCTTTTGTCACAATAATGTCAAAAGACGTCAATATGTGGGAAAGGATTGAGAGAAGAAATAATATATGTGCCAGTCAATCAAATATAAAAATCTTTGGGAGGTCCATATTATTCTGTATTCAGCATAATGCTGACTGCCATCGCATTGAGCGAACAATATATATGAGGTCCATATCATTCTGTATTCAGCATAATGCTGACATCGCATTGAACTATATGCAGAATCCCTTGATGTAACAAGAAACATTCATGAAGGTCAGATGGTACGAACACTTTAACTTCATGTATTACGTACAAGGTTGATACATTATTTACTCTTGTTTACTTTTGACGCTTCTTTATCACATGTGACTATTTCGTGTTTTGTTTTTGTTTTTTTGTTGTTGTTGTTTTTTTTAACGGGGAGGGCGGGTTTGTTGGGCTTTTTGATGATAGGGGAAATCATTGTTTCATCATTGTACGTTTTTTTATGATAGCTATTAACATGGTCTCATTGTAAAATAGCCAATATGGCTAAATAAGTCACCATTGTTATGGAAGCAATTCATTTTCCATAGGCGACCATTATAGTTTTCGGCTATGGTTCTTTCCCAACAATCCAAATAACCCAGAAACTTATATTCAATTAAAGTTTATTCTTAAAACTACCAAAAAAGCCCACAAAAATACACATGTTATCCTTCCCTTTTTTTTTATTTTTTTTTTTAGCTATGACTTCAAATCAAATGTCACCATGTCCCGCAGAGAATTTTACTTTCAATTTCAGAAAAAACATGTTGTTCTGAAAATGGCTCTTAACTCTTCCATGTTCAAACTCGGACGACTCTATTTTCATGTTATAGGATTTTTGGAATATTTTTATAACTCACAGCCAAACAATGCAGACTTCAGGTGAGACAGCTCGTTACGAGCTGACTCACCTGAATCTGTATTGTTTGCAAAAAGCTCAATATTGCCTTTGACGCTGACAGAGTTAAGCTGTCAATATGGCTAAAGGTTTGATTTCAAATCAGTCAGAGGGAATTCAACTGTATTACTGTATTAAAAATACTTTCAACTTTCAACAAAATCATTTTTTTTCAATGGGACACCACTTCAGTCTTATGAATTCATCTGAAATCATAATTGTCTGCCTGGCGCTCCGACCCGAATTGCTTCCCTTTGATCATGAAGTGATGCTTATACGATGACTGGCCAAGCTCTCTAAAAAAATATGTCATTTCGAAATGTTTTCTAACACCACCTCCTCCTGGTATAATTTCAGAATTACCCAGATGGCGTAGAATCGTTTATTTCATTTGTGGATACGAACGTCCGTCCCCACAACCGGAAATGACGCAAGAAGAACAACGCGAGCAGGAACAGAAACTGACGTCAATAAAAGAACACCCGAAGTGGCGTTGGTTTGTCGACATTAACGCTATAGTTCTGATGACAATAGGGATCTTTTTGTGGGGCTACTTTTCCTGAGCTGATTAATCATATATGGAAAGGTGTCCATTCTCCTTAAAAAATAGCATTGTTTTCTGGATAGTCATCTCTAGCGCATTTGTGATCATTGGCGTTTCAAATCAGTCAGCACATGCGCGCATCTTTATCACGATTCACACTGTTCACAAATTAGTCATAGTTAATTGGACGGAATTTTCGGACAAACGGTGTAAATTAAGATGAGACATCTACAAACATTTGGTTTTCCTACTGACATAATTCAAATAAGTTCAACCGCACGTAAAAACTTTATTACAAAAGAAGATATTGCTCATTATTTGTAATATTATGCTTTTCTCACAACGTTTTCAAATTGTAAGTAACGATAATAATGCTTTATAAGATCTAATAACTTTCAATTTTGGAGTAATGTAAGTTTTAGGTTTATTTTTTTGAGACTTTACTTTGGTTTCAATAATGTTTTAATTATATCACCGTGATCCCTGGGTGACGTTCATGTACTAGTGTAGAAAATATGCTTTCCCCGTGTAGTGGGCATTACACCATGTCTGCAACCGCAGGGCTCAGACTTTTATTAGTATCAGTATATGTGTACACATACTTTAACTAGTGATTTATGTTATGTTTCCAGAATAGTAGATAGTAATGCAATTATAAAATACCATAACATATCGATTCGTTCAAATGTTATCCACTCAACATCGAAACCCCAAACAAACAAAATAAAATAACAGCAACAACACTTTGAACATGGTAGAGTCTACTTTAAACAATTCGGCTCTGAAAGAGTTAAAGAACATCTGGACATATCGGGATCAATTTGAGACAGACGAAAACTATTGCGCAACGTTGAGATAATGATCAAGAATATTTTTGCCTTTGGACATAAAGTATTCCAAAGTTGTCTGAATACTACCTGTAATTTTGCCTGTTGACATATTGTATTCCAAAGTTGTCTAAATACTACCGGCAATTTTGCCTTTTGACATAATGTATTTCAAATTTGTCTGAATACTACCGGTAATTTTGCCTTTTG
This sequence comes from Serripes groenlandicus, assembly GCA_031761405.1. NCBI lineage: Eukaryota > Metazoa > Mollusca > Bivalvia > Cardiida > Cardiidae > Serripes > Serripes groenlandicus. The sequence goes on along the minus strand of JASEVX010000002.1, from coordinate 130,597,428 downwards.
ACATAATGTATTCCAAAGTTGTCTACATACTACTTGTAATTTTGCCTTTTGACATAATGTATTTCAAATTTGTCTAAATACTACCGGTAATTTTGCCTTTTGACATAATGTATTCCAAAGTTGTCTAAATACTACCTTTAATTTTGCCTTTTGACATAATGTATTTCAAATTTGTCTAAATATTACCGGTACTTTTGACTTTTGACATAATGTATTCCAAAGTTGTCTGAATACTACCGGCAATTTTGCTTTTTGACATAATGTATTCCAAAGTTGTCTAAATACTACCGGTATTTTTGCCTTTTGACATGATGTATTCCAAATTTGTCTGAATACTATCGGTACTTTTGATTTTTGACATAATGTTTTCCAAAGTTGTCTAAATAGTAAATACTACCTGTAATTTTGCCTTTTGACATAATGTATTCCAAAGTTGTCTAAATACTACCGGCAAATTTGCCTTTTGACATAATGTATTCCAAAGTTGTCTTAATACTACCGCTATGCATGTCGTTTCTGAATGGAATATAGTCAAACAAAGGTTGAACACTTTAGTTGTTTATTCACATATATCAAGTTGATATGAACAATTTTACTGCGTGTGGGATACAAAGGATATTTGTTTGTTTCGGTGTAAGATATAGGTAATAGTATGTTTCAGTAGCGATACAGGTGATCGTATTGCACTACGAGGGGCGTGGACAATTTGATATCTCGCGAGACCGAAGGAATTGTTCACACCCCGAGTAGACAATACTGCAACCTGTATCGATACTCCTACATAGTTTTCTTTTTATTATATCGAGGGCTTGGCGTGAAACGGTTGTAACTTAAAACCTATTTTGAAAACCCTGGTTTAGGGGCAATTTTGACCCTTTTGTAAACAATGCAAATTTAGGTGCCATTGCTCAGAACGAGCAATGGCACCTAAATTTACATTGTTTACCAAGAAAAGTGATTTAACGCTTATAAAGACTTTATGGTGAGGTGATTAACCTTGGTAAAAAAATACCAATTTTAGATACAACTGTTTCACGCCAAGCCCTCGATATACCATGTATAACTTTTAAGACAGAATAAAGAAACAAAATACAAATTTCTATAAACTAATTAAAGAAAAATATAATTTACACATAAACTATCTGTTAGGTTTTCCATACGTTTGCCTGGATATTTTCAAAGTGGCCTGCTGCATATTTGTTTATGTGGAAAGTGAAAGTCAGTGGGGACATCTGTTTCAATTAGCTCAATAAAAAGATGAACTTAGACATGTCAAGGACAGATATTTACATCTAGTATTTTAAATAGAAAAAAAAGATAAAAAAAGACATGTATTGAATGCTTCAGGGAAACATTGCACGAATAACATTCAGTTCTCCAGGGTTACTTCCACAGATTCAACAACTGTACAGCTGCGAAGAGGAGTAAAATCAGCGTCACTGAGGAAGGAGAACATTCTGAAAAATAGAAAAGAAAGTCCGCATTGGATTCCTGTTTGAATTTTTTTGAGTAAAACATTAAACATAACCTCAAAGGTCTATATTATTGCGAGCCGTGCTCTATGGAAAACCTAATCATATGGAATTATGCGACCAGTGAAGGTCTACGTCAACCTTTTTGCGTGGTATGTATTATGACAATGAACTGTTCTGACCATGAATACATAAACAGGTTAGTTCTATGTATAGATTTGTCATAACAAACGGCAATGTCTTTTTTTACACGAAGCACTGGTAATATATATTTTATTGCATGTTGGATTTTTGGTACACGACTTTAAACACTATTTACGTCCTCTGTTACGCAATAATTTAAACAAACATTTGAGCCGTTCCTCGAAAAAAGCAATATTGTGAACTCTGCGTAAACGGTCGACCCAGATCAGCCTACGCAGGCTAAACCGGGCCAACACATTCGTCTCAGGGGGGATATATGTATAGAGTAATGATTCCTGAAACAGGAGGCGTAAAAGTGTCAGTCCGTATTAGGCTGCGCAGACTGCGCAGGCTGATCTGGATCGATACATTACGCCGAGTCCATAATGTTGGTTAAGGCTCTGTCACACACTACCAATGTACCTCGCCGGGACTAAACCGGAGCACACAATTAACAACTGCTAGAAAATCGGCGGAGCTCCGTCGAGAAAGCACTTGAAAAATCACAATTGGCTGTAGCAATACCGATGTAGTGCTGTATACATCACATCGTTAGTACATCGGCAGGACTACGGTATCACATATCTACAATTACAGTACACATTGATGTCACCGGAGAGCCGCCGGTCTATTACGGGGCGCTACCGGTGCTCTACCGACATTAACGAAGCCAATCCGGAGTACTGCTGTTGTAGATCCGTTGCTCGCTCCGGCAGCGCAACGGAAGACATTTGTGAGCATGTTCAAATATTTACACCGTCGCCTGCCGTTGCTAATTTTCTTGCCGATGTTCTGACGTTTTCCTGACGATGTACTACCGACTGTTCTTAGCGATGCGATACCGTTGCGCTGCCGAACTAGTACCGATCCCCGATAATCGCTAAATTTGTGCTCCGGTATCGCTCCGGCGAGCCAAATCTGCTAGGTGTGACAGGCCCTTTTACTTGTGGAACGGTTCATTTGTGAATAATGCAGTGTGCACGTTCGTGCAGTAACACAATTGTATCAATAGTTAGGTAAAGACTAGTTCATATACATGTTAGAAATTGTTAACTGTCAGTTGTGTTGACTGCGGTTGTTTGGAGTAACCTGCCCCTACCATTACAGTATAGGGTCAGGCATACGCCAATAATGGCGACGTCCTTAGAAATCAAAAGGCTAAAGAAACGACATTAGTTCAGGACCAACTAGTTAATCCTGTAAGCTTTGAATATATTTTGATTCATTATGTATGTATTGATTCCAAACATCAAGTTGTAATGCTCCACTGCAGTTAAGAAAACCAGTTGTGCATTTACTAATTTACTATATAAGCGACAACGATATATAACGGAGGTGACCAATTTAGTTGCCATTGTTGACTCATGCAAGAGGTACTAATTAACTATAGTACGCCGGGTACCACACTATACGGTTGTATGAATTACCTGGATGAGGGTTAAGGTCAAATTACGCTACATACATCCGCTGACTTGCTGTACTATAGTCCCTAAAAACACCTTTGTTTGCGTAGAAATGAGTGTATACCATCACCAGAATGTATTGAATATATGAAATTGAGTTTAAATGCATTGTGAATGTGTATAGGATGCACTGGAAATGATTGATTTGATCACTTTTACTATTTTGACCTTGTTTGAAAGTGAAAGTAGAGAATGCTAAACACCGGTTTTGTCCGGGCCCGATTTGGTCGAAAATGACGGCTACCATTTTCGCCTGGTGAGTTCTTTCTTGCATAATGCATGACCCCACATTTTCTTTGGATTGTTTTAAAGCTAGGAGGTAACTCTTTTCAATGATATATGGTGTTCTAAATGAGAAACGCATAGAAAGTGTGACAATTGAGGACAGAAACTGGTCGATTTACGTGGAAACAAAGAAGGATTTGTTTTGGTGTATTGTAACCTTAATCAGTCACTATGATAAAGGATAATGCATTCTTACGGAAGGCGGCGCTGCAGTACTTTTCAGAACATCCGGTGAAATATGGGTTTTCGTCACTTCCGTCTTCACAGTCAATCGTATCATCACATCTGAGGGAAATGTTTAAACACCCTACAATACCAGTGGCACAGCCGAAATAACCGTTAGCACAGTTCTATAATTATAAACATAAAGCGTTCAATCATCTTACCTTATTAGTCGTGTCAGCAAAAGCAGGAAACCACTGCTCGATGATTATAATATCACTGTTCTTTAATAATAAACATTAACCTTCCAATATACCCATGACACAGTTCATAACAGTACACGCTGTCTTTAACTCTTTCCCTCATACGACAATTCGGCAGCAGACTACTTTGAATATATTTTTAGAAAAAATAGAAAATCTCTATAATTGAATGGATTACCCTATGCCTTAAAGTGGAAAACATTGTGGCAAAAGGAGAAATTGCTCGTTTTGAGCAATTTCTTCTTTTGTCACTATGTTTTAAAAAAGACGTCTGCTGCAGAGGCGTCAGAAAGTGTCTTTATGAGGGAAAGGGTTAATTATAGACTGGACATGTTTAAATAATTTCACTGTCCAAATAACAAGAACAAGTATATAACTTGAACCAAGAAATGTCTTTACTTCATACTATAGACACAGCGTTCAGAGGCGTTATTCTTCAACAGAAAAGGTTCGCAAGTAAGTAAGTAAGTAAATAAATCGTTTAGTATTGTGACTTGTGCATATTTACAGATGTATATACAAATACATTTACAATTACAAAGAGCACCCAGTAATATATTTACAAGGAATCATTTAGCGTAGTCAATAGTTTGTCATTTACCTGGAATAGGTGAATATGAAGATAATACATATGAAATTAAAAGGATACTTATACTGATTTACATGCCTTACATTAGTTACACAGAATGGTAGCAGTACATTTTACTGCAACCTATCGAGGGCTTGGCGTGAAACGGTTGTAACTAAAAACCTATTTGGAAAACCCTGGTTTAGGGGCAATTTTGACCCCTTTGGAAACAATGCAAATTTATGTGCCAATGCTCAGAACGAGCAATGGCACCTACATTTCCATTGTTTACCAAGAACAATTAATCAACGCTTATAAAGACTTTATGGTGAGGTGATTAACCTTGGTAATAAAATACTAATTTTAGTTTCAACCGTTTTACGCCAAGCCCTCGATACATGATATATGGTACATGTTATGCAGGCTACTCATTGTTGTATCTGCAAATATTAGCGTTTGGTTATAGGTTATCACTCCGCACATCTCTGACAACTAAATAATTATATATTGATTGATTGTTTTTACGACACTTTCAATAATATTTCAGTTATATCACGGCCTGTTCACCTTTGGGAACTTTGTGTTTAATGGCGCTCTCACAGTACTGGATACAACAGTCACCTCGGGCAACTGTCTGTACCTCCCCATATAAACATGTGGTGGAAAGACGAATGGCACCATTCATTTTTGTAAAACATCGGACATGTAAACTACCGAGTCAGGCTTTTGAACCCACGACTCAAAGACCGATAGAAGAAGAACATAATGAATTGCCGTAGATGACAAATGTCTTATTTTCCAACAATGTTACAACCGTTTAATAGATATATTGGGTTGGTTTTACACGGATAGAGACAAAGCAGAAATAATACAAGATAGAGAATAACTTATTGAACCCTAGTCTCATGAAAACCAACATTGGATTGGAGATATTCCGTTTAATGATAACTATGTTCAAATTCCATAGCTTACACTTGTGTGCCGTATTATTTGGTCAAAGCCGACCTAGAGATGTTTTAGAAATGAGTGTGCAATTAGACAACGAAAGACGTAGACTTTGAACACATGCGCATTGCACTTTGTATTTCGTGAAAGAACATCAACGAAGGGCGGTAGTCCAAAAAAAAAGCGTGGTCCATTTCATTAACATACCAGATCTTCATTTCCAATCGACGAGGGTAGGCAGTAATTCATGATCAAGCATGTCAGACTCTCAGTTCCGTTTCCGGTACAGTCCAATCCGCCATTGGAGGGAGCAGGGTTGTCACAGGCTCTCTCTCGCGTTGTTGCTCCGGTCAAACACGTGACTGAGCACGAGCTCCAAGCCGCCCAACTGCCCCAGTTTCCGTCAATTTGCGCACTACATCCTGAGGATAGAAAAGTATGATTGGAACGGTATCTTACGCCACTTTCACCAATGTTCCAGTTATATCACGGCGTTTCTTTGGTAAGCTACCAGCACTAATGATCAATTCATCCTGATACCTGTGACCAGACGTAATGCTTATACCACAACCCTGTGTGCTAAGGAGGGAAAGCCATTACCGCCATTTTTGTTTTAAAAAGTATTAGTTATGATCGGACCTGGCATCAAACCCTCGACCCCCAAAACCCAATCTGGACGCCCTACCAATACACAACCGATCCGATCGAGAGGAGAAACGGAAAACAGTTCTGATCGGATACAGTTTACTTGCGCTTTTTTTCTCCCAATAAAGGTAAAGACGAACGACAGTAAGGTCAGATTGATGGATTCGAAGATGTTTTTTTTTTGTTAACAGGTATGCACACCTCATCTAACAAACTGACGTCCTGTTTCACAAACACATGGTCGTAGCAGCGTGTTCACTCACCGTCAATACGGAGAGGCATAATTGCAGCTGACACGGAACATATACAGTAAAACCTGTGTTTAAGATCACCTTTTTGAAGTGAACAATCTGGTCTTTTCACAGGTGGTCTTTAATTACAGGTTCATTTTATGCAGAAAAAGAGTATTTGGGAAGCTAAAAGTGTGGTCGCTATAGACAGGGTGGTCTTTATCAGATGTTCGACTGTATATCTAATATGAATAGGGATGAAACAATCCTTTTTTTAAATTGCAAATAAATGAAATAATACTAGACAGTGCTCCCCCAACAGTTAACTCTGTGCTCAAATATATGATTTGTCAGAAGCAAATTCATTCTTTAAATTGATCAATCAGACGATTGTTTGGAGCACAGTGTTCATTTCTGAGCACAGCGAACGTTTTTAGAGTTTTACAGCTTGTCACTAATAACCTACTTATCATAAAAACGTATTTTGACGTTAAAACATTTAGGACTTTTTGAATACGACGTTTTCTGTTTTTCTTTAATTAATGCACATGATCATTAATTAGCAATGTCTTTTTATTTTAAAATCTAAACACGTCTTAAATCGCGTAGAATTGTCTGGAAAAGAACGCATTTGGAAGCGTTAACTGTTTTTTTTTTTTATGTATTACATTTACCCTTCCAAATTGCAGAAGCATTTTGACACATCTGGAGAAGACGACTAAAATTGAAAACATTAAAGAAAATAGAGAAATTGCTCACACTGAGCAATTCCTCCCAATGCCACAATGTTGACATCCCCATTTAGTAACTATACTCTCATTTATAAAACTTGTACTCATTTTTGTTCTGATGCTTTCAGGGGTGTAGCTTGGCAATAATCAATGTGTAGGCCGTCTCGTTAGAAAATCAACATTATGGACTTTACGCAGGCCTACCCGGATAGACACTTTTCGCCTCCTGTGGATTTTCTGTTTCAGGAATCACTACCGTATACATCTATCCCCCTAAGACGGAATGTGTCGGCCGGATCAGTCCGCGCAGACTGATCTGGTCGATACATTACGCAGATGTCTATCGCCGCAGCTGCATTTTAGGGCATTTTGAGAACAAAATGTGAAGGCACGTGTCTATAGTGCCTAAAGGGAGCTACGCCCTTGGCTTTTAAAGTCATCTGCTGCATATCTGACGTAAGTGGAAAAGTCAAACTGATCGAAGACTACACTTACCATAGATGGAGATCAGCAACACAGCAGTGGAAATGAATAGCTTCATCTTGCGTGATTATATGATAGTCTGAAATGTAGACCACGAGCTTTATTTACTTGTTATATCTTAATTACTAGTTTAGCTTGATTTGAAATCATCTGTGCAAATATTTTCGACATTAACTAAGATTATATTGACAGACAGGCAGACAGACAGACAGGATAATTTATTATTGACGTGCACAAAATACGATGTTTAAATGATAAAAAATCATACATGACAGGAACATACAAACAAACTTTCTCGAAAAAAGTTAAAAACATTGTGGGAAGAGCACAAAATGCTAATTCTGTCGAATTTCTTCTTTTTCCAAAGTCAACTGCTGTAGAGACGTTCCAAATTGTTTATATCACGGTTAGTTACAACATTGCTTTGCATAATCTCGACTTTCACTTTAGATTTCTCACATTTTTGCCTAGATGCTTTTAAAGTAGCCTGCTGCAGAGTATTTGCATGTGGGAAAGGGTTAAACAGCCAGTCACATTACGCTAAAACAACAAAGAACTTAGGTTAGAAAAAGAATGCCTTTCATTTATTATCTACCACTTATTCATAATTTAAAATAACACGGAAAGGTAAACATTTTCAATATATAACTCGAACTTTCTCTTTAAAATATAAATAAAATAACGTTAAATAATTCAGTAGTTTTCTTGTGGTACAAAGAAACAATCTCTATTGACCATAATTAAAACATACATATCAAAATATACATATTCAAAAGAATAACAGATTTAGAATTATAACTGCAATATCTGTATTCATATAAACAAAATAAAAAGAGAACATCAAAATATATTTAAATTAGTTGATAACATTATAGAGGAAAATCATTTAATAAATTTATCTAAAATATCTACTTTAATGTCATCAAATTCCGAAAATAGAAAAGTCATGTAATATATAGTGATAAAAACCTTCTGGAAAGAGTTATTGAATTTATCCACGCCTTTCGATCACACATCGAAAAACAATGAAGACTGTTTGTAAGTTTAGGCAGAAATATATCTTCTTGTTCCGGTCGAAAATTAATTCGACTGATCTTTTACGCTTACCGATTACCTCATGATCTTTGCGTATTAACTAGTTTACCATACGAAACATCTGCATCGAAAACTATTTAGGCAAATATAAAAATGCTCTAGTTAAATGAAATTTTAATTATTTATTATAGCTGAAAAGTTTGTGACGAGCAATCTTTTCTTTTGCGAAAATATTTTCAAAAATCATGTTGAGTTGAAACGCGCCTGTATGTGGGAAAGGGGCGTCAGATAAAAGCATGTATGAGGGAAAGGATTAAATTAAACGTTCGACTCTCCAGATGTGTTAGTAAGTTGACAGAAGCAAATTATTTTAACAATTCGTAAAGAAAATAGAAAACATAAGTCTTTATTAACATATCAATATTTTTACAGTTTATAAGATAAGACGTTTCTTTCACCTTAAATAACCAATATTTGTAATAAGAATTATATCGATCCAGGTCAGGAATAAAAAGGAATATGATATCATCGTGCATTCCAACTTCGGGATCGTCCTAAGTTCATTTCGTTATTAGTCTCACTATTTTCTAGAGTGACTTTGAATTTAGCAATTCAATTTTCAATTCAATTTTATTCAGGCAAGTCGGCACATAAGTACCATTGGCCATTTACAAGTATATACACGTGAAGAAACATTAATAGCTCAATTACGTAAAATACATTACATTAACACAATTTATATACACGAATACAAAAATTGAAAAAAGTCAATTCAAACATACAAGAAGAAAGTGATATTCGGATTCTAAAACCTTTTGCGAATAAATAATGCACGTTCTATTGCTCCGTTCGATTCCTAAATATCTACCCCTTTCGATGGCTAATTTATGTCCAGAAATTCGAAAGAGTGTTAATTGTTTTCTTAGTTTGTCATTTTGAATATTTAGTAGATATGATTCAAGTTCAAAAGTAGTCTTAAATTTGCGGTAATAATCAAGTTTTGGAGATGAATCAATTACTGCATGCCAATTTTGGATATAGTTGTCTCGAATTCTCTGTTTAACTAATGGTATTGTTCCTGCAGAAATGTTCTGTTCTAACCATAAGTTGCTCATACCTAATCTGTCTAAATACCGTTTCACTTTGGTCGACCACAAAGTATTATTGCTATTTGAAATAGAGTATTGCTTAAGGAAAACACCATGTATCAGTCAACTGAGAAGTGTTTAACTATTTCCTGATTTCAGGAGGATGGGGATTGCTTTAGGATTGACTCGCTGGTGTCAGGATAAATGAACTGGTGACTTACCCAGGAAACGGCGTGGTACAACTGAACAATTGTTGAAAGCGGCATAAAACACAATTCATGTTGATCTTGGTCCGTTCTCCAGTGTCTTCCAATTGATTGATTGATTGGGGTTTAACGCCGTTTTAAACAATTCCTCAGTTATATCACGGCGGCCAGTTCACCTACTCATGCATTTCCTGGTTTTCTCACACCAGTACTCTACAGAACAATCTTCCCAAGCAACTGGCTGCTTTTCCACATAGACTTAGCCCATTGGTGGGAGACGAAGATATGTGTTCAATGAGATGGCGATCCAGAATGATCCTAATTATATTAGAAAGAGACACAAGCTGATCTTGATCTTGATATTTGCTATTAAAAACAAATCCGAAGGTCGCTTTTCGTCTGACGTGGCACAATAAGTAGGTTTTAAGGTCTGACCTAATGACCTGACAAAATACAGACCATGTAATTAAGATGTATGTTAAATCTTTTATGTAACTATTGAATATAGATCATTCAAGGACTCAACATTATGGCCTATGCGTAATGTAACGACCCAGATCAGCCTGCGCAGTCCGTACAGGCTCATCCGTGTCGACACATTCCGTCTCAGGGGGTTAGAGGTGTAGAGTAATGATTCATGAAACAGAAGGCGAAACGTGTTTGCCCGGGTTCGCCTGCGCGGCATGCCTAAGCTGATCCGGGTCCACAATGTTGGTTTTCTCGCGGGACGGCTCAATTATAGTAGGTTTTCGTGTGTCGTTAAACTATAAGTAGGTTTTAATGTCTGACCTATTAACCTGAAAATAAATACAAACCAGTTAAGATGTATGTTAAATATTTGATGTAATTATTTAATAAAGATAATGCAAGAATTTTTTAACCAATAGACGGTACTTTGGCACTGGTCAATGCAAATGAAATTTGTCTGGTCAGGGTAAAAGGGTTCTTTATATACAAAATATATTCTATACAATTGATTGATGGTTTAGTCTTACATGCCACTTTCCAACAATATTTTAGTTATATCATGGCGTTTCCAGGGTAAGTTACCAGAACTACTGTTTCATTTACCCTTACACCAGCCAGTCAGTGGTAATGTTAACCCGCGCAAAGTCTTTGATATGACCCGGCCGGGGATCGAACCCCACAAAAAGCCGCACCCGAGGCGAACGCTCTTACACTTCACCAGGCGATCTTTGATACAACCATCACGCTTATGTTAATCAATAGCTACTGATCTACAAATTCGGTCTAAAGTTGAAATCCTATGTCGTAAGTTGTATAGTGAGCTTTACAATTCAAGTCAATCTCAGCCCCAACTAATGTCTTGGTTAATTATTATTATTATTATTATTATACAGAGCTCCAGATAAGGAGCGTTTTGCATGTTCTAAAATCCTTATTTGACCCTCTAACCCTAGTACCCACAACATAGGATTTCCTGTAATAATAAGAGAGAAATTGTGGGAAAAAGAGCTGAATACCCCTCCTTATCTGGACCTATGTAAAATAAATAATAACATGTTTATTTTAGCACATGGTATACAAAGATACAAATATTCTTTATTGTCGACTCGGAATCTGAGATGAAAGCAGAATGAAAGTCGTTTAAAGATGTTCCATGATCATACCAACTAAGGAACAAATTGCCCAAGTATTTTTGGAAATGGAAAATATTGAATAATATTCACTGTCAATTAACAACATTGGGGTAATTGACTGTGAATATTATTCAATTACCTCAATGTTGTTAATTGATTACCAATATATGCATTATTCCCTTTCTACAGGAATGTTGGCGTGACGACCAATTTAAATACCCAACATAAACTGTTAAAACATCTTACTTTCGAAAAAAGCTCTTTTATATTTAAAAGGTAAATCTAATACTTGGTATCTTTCAAAATTAAGCAATGACTTTTAATAGACCAGTGCTAGTTCAAAGCATGAGCAAACTGTTAAAACAATGGAATAAGTTCAATACAAAAATAAAATGGTGCCTGAATAATCAAACGCTGACTCCTCTATGGTCAGTGAAACTAGCATTATAGATTTCTTCGAATTACACAATCTTGCATTTTCCATTAAAGTCACGACTAAAGAAATTGAGCTTAAATCTAAATATTGACGTGCGTACGTTTGTGTTTTATCATACATATACATATAATGCTTTTACTTAACTATTTTTCTGCCAAATGCAATAAAAGGCTTTTGCAAACAATGCAGATTTTAGGTGAGACAGCTCGTAATGAAATCCTCTGAAATCTGCATTGTTTTCCACTTTGACGTTAATTTTTACTAATTAACTGTTTTTACGAAAATTGGAGTGGTCCAATTTTCATCAACGACTTTGTGAACTTTGGCAGTGAAAGAGTTATCGATACCGGAACGCCTAGTTAACAATATACGATGCTTACCACTAATTATATTGCTATGGATACTGAATACTGAAGATTATGCAATAATTTAAATTCAATTGTCTATACATATATAATCATGGTACTGATTGTAAATGTTGATAAAACAATGAATGCATATACTTCACCGGTTACATACGCATAGCTGAAACCAATTAGGTCACATTGGAAATGAACCAATTGAACGCTAAAGATGTTGTTTTAGATGCTGATTAATTATATATAGTCATATTTCCAGTGCATATTATAAAAATATTGCAATTTATAAAAAACGTTACCTTTTCCGTTCAGACTGTTCTAAAAGGAGTTATCTGCCCTTGAATTTGCAACATACGCATTTCAACAGCTACAGAGACAAAGGTCACGTTTAAATGTCGTTAATGTTTGTTCTTTACTCTTCTTTTGGACTTACATCAATAATGATTCTCACAAAAAATGACCCCCCCCCCCCCCATCCCCCAAAAAAATCACCCAGTAATGCACCAGGGCACCACCCAAAGTGATACCCAACCCTTTCATGGCCTTACTACGAAACATGCGTTTTTAGACTTTTTTCAAACCCACAGCATTTTATAAATGTCATGGAAATCCTAGACTTCTTTTATTTTTTAATACCCCAAAATAATTGACAAATTTCGCAAGATTTAATAATTTTATTAAAATCCGTTAACATTCCTTCAATTATAATTTATAATTCTTTATAAAAAAAACATTAAATATTTTATAAAGCATTTTAAACACGCTAATCGGATATTAAAACCGATGACCGACAATTGACAATGAAATAAGCAAGGAATTAAACTTAAAGTGGCCCTTCTCAAATATAAGTTATTCTAATTTTTAACAAAAACATTGTTATGCTCTTGAAGTCATCACCTTTTTCAACTGAAAGTCGCTTCGTGCAAAAATGGGTTTAATCATTTTAGCGAACAGTGAAAGTACGAAATCAAAAATGTCCTAAACACAACAGAATCGCCAGAACTTCCACAGCTTACACAAAAGCAAATGGTTCTAATCGCATCTACGCACAGGCTTCAAGAGAAGCATGCATTTTCGCATGATGATAGTACATGAGGACACTTTTAACCGTAGGTCAAATACAGACGAAATTTGACGACTTTAAAAACAGAAGACATTTAAAAAAACCATTGTAGGTAAGGAGAACAAACAAACAATTCTCCTTTTCTCACAACGTTTTCAACCCTGTATCAGAAATACTCTCCAAATTTCCCAGTTGTACCTACTTTTGTTTCCTTCATCTGACGGTTTCGAAGCAAACGCCTGTTAGATTGTGATATCCTGTAAACGATAATAGGTTCTCTTTGCATGCCGGGATTTCTGTTCGAGTTATAGAGTATGGTTGTGAAACGTTAGCCCTCAAAACCGACATAGTGGAGCTTGTGAACAGACGTAATAGAACGCGAGCCTTTTAAATAAAGCAAACGTAAGTAGAACGTAGTTAACATGTAGTGTTAGTCATATTTGATAATAATTATGTCAAACAATATAACAGCAAACTAAAACTATGTTGATAGTGGAAGATAAATATATCACTATAATCATAATAAAATAATAATTGGCTGATTTGGATATACATATATCGTATCGTGTTTAATCTATTGCAAATTTTAAAGTCATCCTTGGGTTTAATTTTAGAAAGATACAGAAAACGTTCAATTCAATAAGTTAATCAGTAAAACAATTTTCGATATATTATTTTCTTGTTCTTGTTCTTGTTCGTATTCTTCCTCTTGTTCTTGTTCTTCGTTTTCTTCTTCTTCTTCTTCTACAAATACTACTATTACTGCTACTACTACTTCTTCTACTACTACTACTACTACTACTACTACTACTACTACTACTACTACTACTACTACTACTACTACTACTACTACTACTACTACTACTACTACTACTACTACTACTACTACTACTACTACTACTACTACTACTACCACTACTACTACTACTACTACTTCTACTACGACAATTACAACTACAACAACTACATCTACTACTACTACATCTACTACTTCACATGTTGAAATGATAATTAATTATGATTATTATAATAATAGTTATAATAATAATAATAAAATAAATAAATAATAACAAATAATAATAGAAATAATAATAATATAAATTATTATTTTCATATACTCTTTCAGCGCCAATGGCAATATTGAAATTTTTGCAATTAATACAGATTTAGGTGAGTCAGCTCGTGACAAGCTGTCTAACCTGAAATAAGCATGGTTTGTCTTTCAGTTATCAAAATATTCAAAAACTCTTATTACATGTAAAATGAATCTGGCGATTCTGATTATGGAAGAGTCTACTTTAAGAAATTCGGAGCTCAAAGAGTTAGTACTATTATTATATAATTATATTTTAAGGTTTTTTGGCCAGAAAGATGATGCGTTCGTTCGTACTCTTTGTGCTGTGTTTTAGTCTGGCACATGGTGGTAAGTATCACCATTTTGTATTAACTCTTTCCAACATACAACAAATCTGCAGGACACGAATTTGCAAACATCTAGTAAAAATCTCGAGGAAATCTATGTTCGTGAAGTTAGCAGTCTGGCAGCCTGGCATCCTGGCAGCCTGGCATCCTGGCAGCCTGGCAGCGTGAAGTTGGCAGCCTGGCAGTCTGGCAGCGTGAAGTTATCAGTCTGGCAGCCTGGCTGCCTGGCAGCCTGAAGTTAGCAACCGGGCAGCGTGGCAGTCTGGCAGCGTGAAACTGAGACAACGTTTAGACAAATAAGGAAAGCCAGAATACTGACATTTTTGTTGCCCAATTTATGATTTTTTTGGCATTTGTTTGATACCAAAGTGTCCATAGAATAATTTAACCCTCCAAAAGTATTAATCGTTAAATGTAACCGTACATACTATAGGTATAATGTTCGTTAGTCTTAAAATAGGAAATATCACTATAAGTACACGGAATCAATTTAGTGTATAATATTGACGATATTTTGCGATTTATTTATATTTTGAAATTTGTCTCCTTCTTGTGCGTAAAGTGAATAATTAACATTTGCTTTTAACTTTGTTGAGACCAACTTTTAGGGAAAAAGCCAAATCCGTCTAAAATAATTTGAGTTACCATTTTTTTGAAATTCAGATTAAAGATCTAAAATAAATATCATATAACTTAAGGTCACAAAAAGTATATACGTATAGATATAAAAAACAAAACAATCTCTGTGAATATCAAAGTATAACACTTATATATGACTATAATCATTTGTAATGTATATGTTCCTTGTTAAAACAGTTTTGCATTTCATTTTATATGGATATTAATACATTGTAAAAAACAACAGTCATTCTTAATGGAGACAAAAAACCCCAGCGAAACCCATTGAGTTTTGACATTTTTTCTAAACAAACGTTTTTTTGTGTTGATTTTCGAAAGGCAAATTATACACGTTTTGTATCCCTACATTTGAGTTTTAATAAAAGGACTACCTTTCTACTGTAACAGTTCCGATGTTATTTAGAAAAAGTTTTTTTAAACGTTTACACATCAAATTATTTCTACGTAAATCATATATTTCATTAAATTAATAATAATGAACTAATTTTTTATTATACTTGCTTTTATTTCTACGTTTTTCCACGTTCTATGCTATTTTGTATCTGATTGTCAGATTTTATTAAAAAAAGTTGTAACTAAATGGAGAAAAGTTCAATATTACAGATAGGTGTAGTTTTAAATATGTAATTTAGTCGAAATCGGTAACAAATATGTAAAGTATAATAATGATAATGACAAGAGAAAGTTGATGCAACGCATAAATGTCGCCGGAAATCCATACTGCAGTTATGCATAACACTTACATTATAGTTGTTGAAAAAACAGTTATCAACTGAAAGGCATATTGGAACATTAGGGGTGGGGTCAAGTGAAAATGTATCATAACTTGCATTTCTTTTGTCAACGAAGTGAATGTCTTTCATTGAAATATAATTGAAGCCTTTCATTGTTAAGGATCAATCTCCATTCTAAGGTAGGTTGACCATACACACAGCCAACTAATTATTGATCATAAACAGGAAATGAGTAATCTTGCCAATCGTTAGTCTACTCATGTTTTAAAATTATATACTGATAAGCGCCCTTGTGCCAATGATGCATAACAATATGCAGATCGCAAGCAAAATGCGTGTAGGGAATCTAATGACGCATTTAAAATTGTCAAGGATGAAATAATTTTGTACGAAAGACCCGATTCGTTTCTTCTTCGCATAGTTGTCGTCCTTTACACTCCTTTTATAGGCAGAGGGGGGGGGGGGGGGGGGGGGTGTTTTAAAGTATATAATGATGAGCGCCCTTTGTGTAACTGATGCATAACAATATGCAGATCGCAAGCAAAATGCCTTTAGGGAATCTAATGACACATTTAAAATTGTCAAGGACGATATAATTGTGTACGAAAGACCCGATTCGTTTCTTCTTCGCATAATTGTCGTTCTTTACACTCTCTTCATAGGCAGAGAGTGTTCATTCAAAGTAATTTTTATATTAAACCCAGTTTTATCTCAGTTTGTTCTTTTCTTCATTTGTTTCGAACTAAATAAACATTTTAAATCACCTATAATTAACTATTTGTAAGTGAGTGTAAAGAACGGCTCTCTGTAAAGGAGATTTATCTACGCAGTCAGTAATCGGTAGTCACTTGATCAACATATTTAGCTTAGAAACAGTTCATATTTTAGATATACATGGTTAAACATTATTAAATGCATTCTTAACAAATCAAGACATCTCTTTGAACATGAAAATAACATTCAGTAAGTTAAAATTGCTATTAAAAGGATAATTCGACGTGATTTTTATCTTGATATTGACACATAACAGTCTGCTGCAAGTTTAATAGGGACTGTTTTGTCTTCGTCAATAAAACAAAGAAACATAAATGCGAGTCAAAATAAAGAAACTGCAAATACTTAAAACATCGGAATATTTATTTCATTTTAGATGTGTCATAACTTTAGTGTTTTTAAACAAACGCAATTGTAATATGTTCAAGACATTTAACAAATTTTTTTTTCTAATAATAACTCTCCTCCCATGTCATTTCCGAAAAGCTATTCAAATATAAGTCGCGGGCTTCTGCCCGACGACTAATAAAGTAAAATAAACATGGGAGGAAAAGTGAGCCCTACGTGAAATTCGAAACCACACCAACCATAAAACTAGCACGTGTATCGCTCTAACCAGCTCTTAACAACAAATTATACGGATTGACACATGACACAATTCACTTCAATCAGATTCTATACTATTATGACATACAGGATAACAGTTGTCATGCCACATGTATGTTGTGCGAAAATGTGTAAAGGGATATAGCAAACAAATATACAGTGAAGATATTTGAAAATATAATGATCCATATTATATTTAGAACTCTACATATCTTTTTTTTATTCGTATTTGTATACAGTTATCATCAATGAGGCGGCAGATTTGGGCGTTGAGTGGGTTAGGGCTTCTGGTAATGGAGTCATATTGTCACCAAAGATAATTGATTTACCTTAACATTTGACGTATTTATTTCAGGGTATTATACACTATGATTTAAAAAAACACCAATTAAGTCCATTGGTCAACCGTTAAGTAGTCTAGAATGAACACTTTTACATTACTCATTAGAGCATTTTTAGGATATGTCGAACCTTATGTATCACATACCGTAAAGTCAAATGTAATAAGGTATACTTAACTTTTTCAAAAGTGACTTTTAGGAATGGTAGGTTTCAGGGGTTGGAATGTGCATTCGTCAAATAGTTGATACTCGATTTGAATATATAAGCGTGTTTTCTCAAGAAACACTTTGACGCAATTTTGCATTTTTCTATATTAAACGTTAAAATATTTTGATTTTCGTTTATAAACTAGAGCAACGGCGGGTATTATCGTCAGTTTAGCGTTTGAAACTCACCTTCAAATCTATTTATAGCAATTCCGGAAATTAATATCCTGGAGTGAAATCACAAGGGAAAATACTCTTGCATACTTATAAAAACAGGTCAACTGCCACTTATTTTGATGGACTATGGAGTCACGTCATGCATATGGGTGCGTCGGCAGTTATCGACAGGTGTTTGGAGTTTTAAAAAAAAGTTTTGAACATTTGATTTAAAAGTGTATTTCATTCAGCAAAACAGAGACATAAACATACGTAGATTAGCAACACAGCGAAATAACGTCTTATCTATTTTCTGTATAATACAATTGCGAATCTCTGTATTTAAATATAACAAATGTCTAAATAATTTACAAGCAATACTCGCAAAGAAACGGATAATTTATGAGCTGCACAGTTGCAATTTCCAACAACATCTCATCTCCGGTGCAACTAACATGCCAAGACCGGGGACACTTTTGGCAGCGTATCCATTCATCGGGATCCGCAGATCTATATGCTAAAAAAAGAAAAAGTAAAAAAAAAAAAAATCATTAAAACAAGTATTCAATTATCTCATCAATACTTACAAGTCAGCGAAAAACATACTATTCAAACGTTACATATTTTGTCTAGGCCGGGTGATAACCTTCTGGATATTCCCGCTCTTAAAATCGAACTGTCGCGAAGGAAAAGTCTGTTGCAGTTGTTATTAGAGTGTGTATTTTAAGTCTTCTGCGACATTTGTAGGCGTGTTTTTCTAATGAATTACTGTCAAGGAATTTCGCATTTTTTATATTTCTTTCGGGTTTGAAAACATGAGTATCTGGATTTCCGTTTTGAAAGATTAGAAAACGTTTATCATATAACGCTCCGTTCCGGATTATGGTAAGGTAAAACTAAAGTACGGATAAAATGGCAAAGTAAAGTGTTTTAAATTTGTAGACGCGCTTTTTCACTATATCATGACCGGAAACATCGCGCGATTTCGTCTTTCGAGAGCGATATAAATAGAGGTAAATGTTAGCAAGAATACGGAAAAACTTGATTTAATGAAATTTTTCCTATCATATCTTTGCTTAAAACTCACTGAAAGACAAGTTATTCGAACGTTACATATACTAAAGATCTTGTATCCAGGCCGGGTGACAAAAGCATAGCGAGTTTCGAGCTGCTCCAGGCTGCTAGAACTGCTGGCGCTGTTAAAATCGAAATATCGCGTAAAGAGATATGGCTTAGTTCACATGAAAAGTATGGTGTAATTGTTGTAAAAGTATATATCTTAAGTCTTATGCGACATTTATGGGCGTGTTTTTCTAATGAACTAATTGAAAAATAGCAATTAGTTAAGTTTAATTAAGATTTAGTTTTATATATATGAGCCTTTCCACGAGAAAACCAACATAATGAACTTGCATAATGTATCGATCCAGATCAGCCTGCGCAGCCCGCGCAGGCTAATCCGGGCCGACACATTCCGTCTTATGGGGATAGAGGTATAGAGTGATGATTCCTAAAACAGAATATCCAAAGGAGGCGAAAAGAGTCTGTCCGGATTAGACTTTGCGAATACTCAGGCTCGACTGGGTCTTCACTGTCCGGAGATGCATTCCGATCCCAGTCGCCAGTTCATCTTTACACGCAACGTCGAAGCGGAGATACACAAGAAGACTACCTCCCCTTTTTGTTCGCCTGAAACAGTTCATCTCATTCTTTTTTCTAGCCCTAGACAACTCCGGTACAGAGTTTGCCATTGGTTTTATGGATAATAAGATTACCAGCAACGAAAACCACGATCTGGAACTGTTCATTACCACACTCTCTAACAACGTTGTTCCGGTCAGTCTTTACGTTAACTATTTTTCGTATACAACCATTTTGCATCAACAGACTTGGTTAAATCATGAAACATGTCTGCTAATTCAATCATAATAATTGTGGAGAGTTGAACATATTGTGGCAAAAGTAGACATTGCTCATTATGACTACTACTCATTTAGTAGCAATGTTTTCAAAAGTCGAGTCTCGGCTAGGCCATTCACTATTTCGGGTGGTTGATAAAACCCATTATTACTAGCGTCATTCGTCTCACTAAATAGGCATAAATACAGTATGTGAGATTGTAGCCAGCTGCCTTGGAAGGATGCTGCGAGTGGCATTGGTGCAAGAAAGTCAAGGACATTTTACATCACCAACTGTATGGTCACTGTATCATATTATCTACATTTATTTTACATAGCAGGGCGGGGTTCAATACTGATCTATGTACATGCATATCGATTTATAGGTAAGACAGGTTTGTTTTATTCGTAGGCAACCATATTAAAAGTACGTTATCACGCATGTATGTATGTTATTCAACGTACTTGTACGAACATTCTGCCATACAACTCGAGATAATGACCAATTTTTCCCTGTCAAATAGTCCGGAGAATAAAACAATTTCGAATTTCAACAAGCAGTTAAATCAACAAAATATATGACGTATATTTCAGGTAAATATCACCACACCACTGTACGATTCCACCTGGATAGTTGAAGTCAACGCTACAAGAGGAAATATCGTAGAAGTGTTAGTCCCTGCGGCGTTACGTGGTTCCGGCGTGGCTTTAGAAGATAAAGGCGTTTTAATCCAAGCCACCGAAGAGATTACTGTATATAGTGTTAACAAGCAGATATTTTCAACGGACGCTTTTATTGCCTATCCTTTTGATACTTTCGGAACGGAATACATCGCCGTTACTTGGGAAGACTATTCACAGATAATAATTACCGCGATTATTGACGCAACACAAGTGACCTTCACCTTTCCACAAACCTACACATCGTCATTTTATTATTCCGGTAATACTTACGAGAAAGGAATGAGTTTAATGGTAGTCCTGAACAGAATGCAAACATTCCATATATACTCCAGGTATGGTGACCTTACCGGTACCCTGATCGTCGCCACCAACCCTGTTTCCGCTTTTAGTGGTAATTATAAAACCATTGTCCAGGACTCGAACACGGGTACCAGCTCTGACCATTTGGTGGAACAGCTCGTGGCTACTCAAAGTTGGGGAAAAGAATTTGTTACGTTCCCTACACCGGAACGAACAGTCGGGGATTATATCCGCGTGCTGGCGGCAGAAGACGATACCATTGTTTCTTTTGACGGGGCAAACTACACTTTAAATGCGACGGAATACCAAACATTCAACAAGCCAAGCGGGGAATACTACTACCTCACCGCTACCAAGGGCGTATGCGTCGCCATTTTCGCCAAAACAGAGGGTCAATCGTACACTAATGATGCTCCAAATGGCGGAGATCCCGCCATGTCTTTCGCAGTACCAATTGCCCTATGGGGCTCAGACTACACGTGGAGTACAGTTACGGACACGAATGGCGAATTCAATAATTACATCGTGGTGGTTTCCAATAGAAATTACGTGTCTGGACTCGTCTTGGATGACGTCACCGTGAGCGTAACGTGGGAGAACGTCACTGGGACAAGCTTGTACGTTGCTTATTACTTTAACGTGGCCGCCGGGGCGCACTCCCTCTACAATTCGGTTCCGGCTAATGGGTTTCTCGGAATGGCTATGGGTAACGCCGAGTTTAACTCTTATGCTTACGCCTCAGGTCTGCGTCTCGCATTGATCAACACGGTAAGAAACTTCATCCTTTAATTCAACGGGGTCTTGACCACCGTCTATTCAACATATATATCATTTTTTATAAATTATATAACTGCACAATGCCCGGCGCACATATAACCCGACACATTATTGTCAAATAACACGGTAACATACGGAATACCATTAGGGCCATCGCCTATGAATGTATTGATCTGAAACGCGATACTCGACCGTACGATGATGATAACACGACAACGCGACGGTACGATGGTGAAGACACGACGGTACGATGGTGAAGACACGACGGTACGATGGTGAAGACACGACGGTACGATGGTGATAACGCGACGGTACGATGGTGAAGACACGACGGTACGATGGTGAAGACACGACGGTACGATGGTGATAACGCGACGGTACGATGGTGAAGACACGACGGTACGATGGTGATAACACGACGGTACGATGGTGAAGACACGACGGTACGATGGTGAAGACACGACGGTACGATGGTGATAACACGACGGTACGATGGTGAAGACGCGACAGTACGATACTACGACGGTACGATGGTGAAAACGCGACAGTACGATGGTGAAAACGCGACAGTACGATGGTGAAGACACGATAGTATATCGCATTATCATCATCGTACTGTCGTATTATCGTGTTTTCACCATCGTACCGTCGTGTCTTCACCATCGTACCGTCGTGTCTTCACCATCGTACCGTCGCGTTGTCGTGTTATCATCATCGTACTGTCGAGTATCGCGTTTCAGATCAATACATTCATAGGCGATGGCCCTAACGGTATTCCGTAGTAACAAGTATGGTAATGGTACGTCACTGAAATATGATGTGACGTCATTGAAATATGATTTCATGTCATTCAAAATGCAGTAGGACGCTTGATTCCCAAGCCATTCATAACAATTATTTCCTGTGTAAATTGTGTTATTGAACATATAGAAATGTGCATATTTTATCTTTGATTTGACTTAAATGTTATACTTAGTATTTAATAATAGGAAAACTATGTGTACGGTGTAAATCTTGACCAGAATATACTTATGCACGCACCGGCGGACTGATCTGTATCTGCAATGTTCTCAAAAGCCAAATTATATATATTCCCATGGACGTACTCAATTCTCGTTAAGTGAACGTAAACTTTTGACGAAAAACAGTTATTAACAGTTATTAACAGTTGTGGTAGAAGCAGAAATGGTTAAATGGAACAATTTCTCTTTCGAGAGTATTTTCGAAAATCGCTTACAACTAAGTCGTCAAATGTTGTATGTATAAGGGAAAGGGTTATCCTGTTTACAGATGTGACTATATTTAAAAAGTGTTTAATTTCAATACATGTGTCGGGTTTTCCCCTCTAAACCAAAAACTAAACCAGTTCGACTCGAATCGATTCGAATCAATCAAAGTATCAACCCGCAAATGATCTACAAATTAATTATTCGTACAAGACTGCACGAATTCAAGTACAGAAGCAGGTGATGGTATTTTAAAAATCGTCTGCAACTATGGCGTCAAATGTCGTGTGTATCAGATGAAACAACGTGTTTAATTTCAATATACATGTATGTGTCGGGTTTTCCCCTCTTTCAACCAATCAATTGAACCAACAACTGACCCAATTCGACTCGAATTGATTCGAATCAATCATAGTATCAAGCAGTACATGATCTACCAATCAATTATTTTGTACATGCATGCACGAATTCCAGTACAGTAGTATCATAGTATCAAGCAGTAAATGATCTACCAATCAATTATTTTGTACAGGCATGCACGAATTACAGTACAGTAGTATCATAGTATCAAGCAGTAAATGATTTATCAATCAATTATGTTGTACAGGCATGCACGAATTCAAGTACAGTAGTATCATAGTATCAAGCAGTAAATTATCTACCAATCAATTATTTTGTACAGGCATGCACGAATTCCAGTACAGTAGTATCATAGTATCAAGCAGTAAATGATCTACCAATCAATTATTTTGTACAGGCATGCACGAATTCCAGTACAGTAGTATCATAGTATCAAGCAGTAAATGATCTACCAATCAATTATTTTGTACAGGCATGCACGAATTCCAGTACAGTAGTATCATAGTATCAAGCAGTAAATGATCTACCAATCAATTATTTTGTACAGGCATGCACGACTTCCAGTACAGTAGCGGGTGATGGGTATGACAACGATTGCGACGGTAGAATTGACGAAGAGACGGATGATAACATAGACAACGACGGCGATGGTCAAGTGGACGAGGATCTGTCTTTGTACCCTAGAGGTACTGTCCAATACATATTTCCCACAACTACGATACTTATCTCCCTTGTCGGCCATTTTGATAGGCAAATATGATGAGCATTATAAAGAATATAATGATAATTACATGTAGGAAAACACCAAGGAATTTGAGTTTGATAACCATATGTCGTTGATGCCTTTATATGATCTGATTATATCGACTTCTTGATTTCATTTTGTTTGTACATGCAAGTGTTTGCCTTTCAAAATGGCCGACAAGGGAGATCATGATTGTAGTTGTGGAAATTATGTATAGCGGGCATTTAATCACCGAGTATTCTAATTTTAATTTCTAAAGTTTCGAAGTAGCTTCATGCTTAAGGCCGAATTCAACCAACCTTACTTTGTGATAAGTAATATCTGAAGTGAGGTTTGATCATATTCAAGCATTAATGTTTAACAACTCAAATAAAATGAACTTATTTTTTATTTTTTTATTTAAATGACTATTGTGACCTAAATAGTTATTGTCCAACAATACCTTTTTACGGAAATGAAATAGTTAGGCTTATAAGGAAAACAAACATCATGAAATAAGCGTATAAGTAATACTTATCGCTTAGTATCGTTTGTTGAATTGAGTTCAAGTCCGAGGTATTACTTAGCGCTAAGTAGGGATGGGATGGTGGACTTAAGCCAGATGTTGTGTTAATTTAATTTAGAATATTTTTCAAATTAAGAAATGGCTTATTGATACGGACCCAGTGCTATACCGGAGAAGGATGGGCCTTCGGTCAGTCGATGTGGTTGTTAACGAAAGAAACACCCAATTCTTTAGTCGAATAAAGGTTTCGAGTCTCTATTAATACTCAATGATTTCTTCAATATCCCGAGCAATCATGTTTCGGGTATCTATCAATACTCAATGATTTATTAAATAACCCGAGCAATTCTTCAGTCGAGTACATGTTTCGAGTATCTATCATTACTCAATGATTTATTGACTGCATTGTGAAACAGTACAGGGCCTCATACAAAACTGATCATTTGTAACATAATACTTTGGAAATATCTAGGTACGATAAATGGATATACTCTCCATATAATGGAATTGTATAATTATTGACTAGAGGTGGATTATTTTTGTGAAATGGGGATATTGTCGTCTTGAGCAATATCACATTTTGCCAAAATAATTAAAAATGTTGCCTGCTGCAGATGTATCAAAATGCATCTACTTATTGAGAAATTTTTAACATCAGAAGGCCGAAGTGCAAATACATTTTTGCCTGATTTTGCTTATATTAACGTGGTTTCAACCGCCCGTCTGAATGCGGCATGGTTCTCTGTAACCGTTTACTCGATGTATTATTTTAGTGTCGAATCGTCAGGTTTTATAAACTGGTTCCTCGTTGAACGTACATATATGGCAACGAGTGGATGCAAATCTATCTATATATGCGACAGCGTGATATCAGGGGAGGTAACCAATCTACAGGTTTAAGAGACATCCGAGAAAACTGTAAGGACAGATCTAAGCAATCACGAGCAATGTCTCACTTTTCCCTGATATATTTTCAAATGGTGGTTCCTGTAGATTTATTAAAATGCTTATTTGAAAATCAGTTTTGCCTGATTTTGCTTATAAATATTAACGTGGTAACAAATGAAACACATGTTTGAATGCTGTGTGTTTTCAGGTAACCATCTACACAATATGATAACACACTTCTGATGAAAATGTATCGGGAAATCTAATAAACTAAAAAATGTTATATACAATGGACTCGCGATAGCTCGAACCTTGGATGACTCGTATATCTATATCGACTAACTCGAACATTTTCCACAAACGGATCTGTTTACCAAAACAGTGTAGCAGCTGTTCTGATTGCTCATTCGTAGGATTTAATCACTGGCCCGCTTTAACAATACCGTATTAAGCATATGTGCCGTTCCACGAGAAAACATACCTTATGGACTCTGCGTAATATATCAACCCAAATCGGCCTGCGCAGTCAACGCAAGCTAATCATAGGCCGACACATTTCGTCTCGGTGTGGATAGAGGTATAGAGTAATGCTTCCTGAAACAGAAGACAACACAGGAGTCGAAAAGTGTCTGTCCGGGTTATCCTGCGCGGCATGCTTAGGCTGTTACGGGTCGATACTTTACGCAGAGTCCACACTGTTGGTTTTCTCGTGGAACGGCTCATATATGAATTACGAGCAATCAGAACTGCCGATGTGCAGTTTTCTTGATATGATTTCACAAAACACATCTAAGTAAAGCTGAATTACGAACCTGGCAAACATATAATCGAATTCATAAATCCAGCAATCGCTGGAACACGTCGATAACTCGATTCGTTTTCCCTTTCGGGTTCGATTTATCGCGAGTCCACTGCATATATTAATGGAAGAAGGAGCAGTTGCTCGTTTTGAGAAATTTCTAGCCTGCGTATAGCACAATGCTCGCCATGCGATAAACAGGGGAGACACTATATCTCTATTTAGCCGTACTAATTATTGACTAATTCGATTGTTATCCGCTCTTGTTATATCTCCTCCAAATATCGGACATTGCCGTAGCAAGTTGATAATGGTGCCGCCCTACTGCTATATTGAAACACACAGGATAGTATACTTGGTTGTCTACTGATAAGAAGCGAATATTAGGGTAATTATAACGAGTATCGGAGTGTAAGTAAAAGTAAGTCTTGGGGAACTTAACTCTTTCAGAACCGAATTGTTTAAAGTGGACTCTTCAATGTTCAAAATCGGGCGTCTACATTTATTATGTAATAACATTTTGGGCTATTTTGATAACTAAAAGGCAAACAATGCTGATTTCTGGTGAGACAGCTCGTTACGAGCTGATTCGCCTGAATCAGTATTGTTTGCAAAAACCTCAATATTGCCTTTGGCGCTGAAACACAGCATCGATCTTAACTATTTCATCATCTCGATATTTTTTTTTAATTATTTCAGTAAATGGTAACTACACCGATTGGACCAGTTGGGGAGCTTGTTCAGCGACCTGCGGAAGTAACTCCGGGACCTATGTACGAGCCCGTACGTGCACAAATCCAGCACCGGCTTACTACGGTTTAGATTGCGTGGGGGATGCCAGTGAAACCGGCAGTTGTACCGGTCCATCTTCCTCATGCCCAAGTGAGTGCATTAGCATGTGATCGTCTTTTAAAGGGTTAACAGATGTATAACTCAACTATATTGACCTGAACCCGTCCCGTTATACAATAATATGAATCACTTTGACGTTCATGTAAATAGTCTTTTTTAAACGGTACGAAAATGGTAGTAATGGCAGCCCTCCTTGGCGATCAAGGTTGTGGGGATTGCATAACGACTGATTTGCTGGTGTCAGAATAATTGGACCAGTATAACTGGTAACTTACCCAGAAAACGCCGTGATATAACTGATATATATGTTTTAAAGCTGTGAAAAGCACAAAACTAACAAATAAACGGTACGACGACATTTATCTCAACATGACGATTATTTAGAAAAACAAGTCATACATTTTGTGAAATACGTGTACCTCATAATGTTGAGTTATATATTTACACAAAGGTCAAATCAGATCAACATGGTCGGGTAGTACATGACGTTTGAATATATTTTAACATATCATGGGTCAGTAGAAAAATTCATAAACACTCGTATTTTTAACCAGCGGTACGTTCATAAGGCCTGTCCTGATATATTCATAAACACTCGTATTGTTAACAAGCGGTACGTTCATAAACCTATCCTGATAGATTCATAACCACTCGTATTTCTAACCAGCGGTACCTTCATATGCCTGTCCCGATGGATTCATAAACACTCGTACTCAAGCGGAACGTTCGTAAGGTCTGTCCCGATGGATTAATAATCAGTCGTGTTTTTAACGAGCTGTACGTTCATACGCCTGTCCTGATAGATTCATAAACACTCGAATTTTTAACAAGCGGTACGTTCATAAGTCCTGCTCAGATTGATTTATAAACACTCGTATTTTTAACAAGCGGTACGTTCCCATGCCTGTCCCGATTGATTCATAAACACTCGTATTTTTAACAAGCGGTACGTTCATTAGTCCTGCTCAGATTGATTTATAAACACTCGTATTTTTAACAAGCGGTACGTTCATAAGGCATGCTCAGATTGATTTATAAACACTCGTATTTTTAACAAGCGGTACGTTCATAAGGCATGCTCAGATTGATTCATTAACACTCCTTCTATAAACAAGTTATATGTTCAAATCGACAGTTCCGCTTGGTTCATGAAACTTTATTAAGCAGCCAACTTGTATTAGGCAGAATGATAATAATGGCTAGCCTCCTTGGCGCTCAGTGTTGCGGATTTGGCATTAAAAGCGGATAAACACACCAAACAATAATGTATTCAGCAGCCAGTTAAAGGATAACTAAACTTGTTTACTTCTATTAAGCAGCCACATGCCTTCAGCAGACACATTTTGAATGGGTGTCTGTTTTATACAAGTTGGACTGGATCTCGATCTTACGTCGACACGATTGTTTATGCTCTATCTTTTTTTTTTTAACAAAGTCGACGGCGATTGGGGTGATTGGAGTAGCTGGTCCACGTGCAGCGTCACATGCGGTTCCGGTTTGTTGAGCAGAAACAGGTCATGTGACAACCCGGTTCCCCAGTATAACGGTACGGATTGCACGGGTAATTCAACAGACAACACCTCGTGTACCATCAGTGATTACTGTTTACCGTCCTACTTCGGAAACATTATTATCGTAAGTGCCCCAAATTTCAGAAGATGTCTGAGTTATCTACTCCATTTAAAGGTGCTGAACTCCAGATGGAAATAACAAAAAATGAAATGTTGAAACGTCTGCAAATAATGCTAAAAGTGACAACAAAGTAAGTAATAAAGAGCTGGCAGTAAATGTTGAAAACAACATTTGGCTTACTGGGTATGTCTAACAAATAAAAATGAAGCTTACACGATCAGTATTTATATATCTTTTTGTGCTAGAAAGTGAAATTATTACTCTAATTTTATCCCAGAATTATGATTCTAATATTTGAAGAGAACCTTTGAACAGTTTTAAAACTTTGACTATAATATCTATAATCTGGAGTTCAGTACCTTTAATACTTTACCACATACAACACATCTGCTACAGACGTCTTTATAAACATA
This sequence comes from Serripes groenlandicus, assembly GCA_031761405.1. Taxonomy (NCBI): domain Eukaryota; kingdom Metazoa; phylum Mollusca; class Bivalvia; order Cardiida; family Cardiidae; genus Serripes; species Serripes groenlandicus. The sequence continues at coordinate 130,568,252 of JASEVX010000002.1, read as the reverse complement.
TGAGCCATATTTTTGAAGAAAGTCTTTCAAAATGGTAGTGAAATTACTAAAAAAAGTTACAACCCTGTGGTAAAAGGAAAAGTTTTCTTCATATAGGCAATTTCATATTTTGCCACAATGTTTTTAAACGTCTTCTGTAAGCGTCTACAGGAGGGAAATGGTTAATGCCTTCTTGTACCTAAAGCCAACAACCATTCTACTCTTCTTTGCCTTTGACCATCTGGTCTGCAACTCAGGATAAGCATTTTTCTTTCAGTTCAGACTTGACTGTTCTCCTGCAGGTGGCTTTACATCTACCTCTTTCTCTTATACCTTCTGCGACTTTATCTTATACCAACTGTGACTTTCTATTATACCTTCAACGACTTTCTCTTATACCTTCTGCGACTTTATCTTATACCAACTGTGACTTTCTCTTATACCAACTGTGACTTTCAATTATACCTTCCGCGACTTTCTCTTATACATTTGTACCTTCTGCGAACTATCTTAAAGTCGTCTTGGTCAGGTCGTCTGGTTATTTATAGTCGTACATGACACAACCATATTGATAATTGTTGACACAATATTGATTCTATTGTTGCTCATCCTGAATTGCAGAAGTGTTTTTTTTTTTTGGTATCTTTTTTGACCAGCAAACAGCTGCTAATTAAGATAAACATAAACATACTGGGCACAGTACCAATTATTTCTGTGAAAGGTATAGGTTCTAAAATTTATTAAAAACTGAAAACCAATTTTAAAAAATGTTGATATTATATTAGAAAACGCATCTATTATAGAATTGTTCGTCGTCTTTGGAGTTTGGTTGTTCAACCGGAAGTATGAAGTGTATTGACATAAACTTCCGTTGCGATGGTACCCGGGATTGCGACGACGGCACGGACGAGTCGGTCTATTTTGCTGGTTGTTCCGCTTCGGCGTGTAAGTCGGGAACCGGTTAGTATATCTTGTTATTTGCTTCTTTGCTTTCTTATATATAGTCTCATGAGTATTTGATTCGATTATATGGGCTGGATGCCTAACGCTTTATATCGATTGCGGATATGGCTGAATGTTCGTGCATGTTGAGTAAAGTCTTAATTTTCTTAAATGATAACGATCACTGTTTATGGTTGCATCCGCATAAGCATATTTTCTACAAATGAATGGATATGCAGAAGTCCGGTATAAAGCCATGTCCGGCCGTGTCAAATAATCCCTTTGCTACATGGGAGCAATTTCCATATGAGATGTGGTTTACAAAAAAAGCAATAACCGGTGAACATAGATCTTCGATGAATCGATATCCAGATTATAAGGCGTTTTAAGCGCAATCCGATATGTTTTTTTTTTTTTGGCAATGCCGGCCAATTGATTTTAAGCCATTTATAGCAATGTTTTGGTTATATCTCGACGAAAGAGCATTTATGATACCTTGACGCCTTATCAGTTCGCATCTAGGAAATGTACAAAGGCCCAAAAGTCACTCAACCATGACCGCAGCGAACGGGCATCGAAGCTGGCCGCCAGGTCTCAAACCCCGATGATTACCCCGCGGTCACGACCGATGTCACATGATCAGTTCATCCTTAACGAAATAAATCTAAATTTTGTACGAGACCATTAAGTTTTACAAAACCGAACAGTACAGAATGTTTATTTTGACGTGTACAAAGGAAATAGTCATGACGAACATAAATACATATACAAAATATAAAATGTACACATTTTGTATCTACCGTACTTAAGTAGTGGATACTTTTATTCTTTTTCCACATGCGGGTGCTTTCATAATGAGCAATTTCAGCTTTCAACACAATGCTTTCAACTCTGTTCAATAATTATACTTTTATTTAGAGAGATGATTTCATAGTTTTGCCAAAATGCTTTCATTGTCGCCTACTGCAAATTTGCTCTAAATGGGAAAGTCTTGATTAGACATAATGCTGGTTTATATCCTAATAATCCCACCCTTTGAAACAATTTTATCGAGTGTTTATACTCATGGTTAGTGACCGCTTTCGGCATTAGTCCCCGAGTCAACATGCGCTGACGCGAGCGGCGATTTTAACGAGAGAATGCCTTCTCTGGTAAACCCGATGTTACCCTACTCCTAGGTAATATCGGGTAACTTTCCGAAAATAGTACACTTCAGTCTCAAGAAACATGGCGGAAGACTTGGTTGATACAAATTGGAACCGGTTGATCAAGTGTTTAACACTTTACCGTTCCTTTTACATCATCAGACTAATTGTTTGCTGACATATACGACCAAGTATATACGATTCTCCTCTATTTCATTTCAGCGATGATACAAGCGAGCTTATTCGGTGCCTTGCTGCTCCCGCTGCTGTTAGCGGTCTTAAAGCTGTAACCCCGAGGAGGATGAATAGTATTACTTGTTTGTTTGACATAAATACTATAGTTACGTTATGTTTTTATTAATTAATCTTTTTTAACCTTACTACGTATACCTGAACCACTTTGTCCTCTTATTTTACTGAACGCTGCATTATTTAAGCACGAATTTCAATTAAAATTTCTAATAATTATTTATTGTTTTGTGTTTTGACGCCGATTTCATTAATTTTTTAAGTCACATTACGGAGTTTCCAGGGAAAGTTACCAGTTCTATTGGTCTATTTATCCTGACACCAGCCAGTCAGTCGTAACCCTGAGCGCCAAGGGCTACTATTATGAAGATTGTGTTACGACCCGGGCGAAGCCCGACCTCCATCAATTAATGAAAACCAAGATCACCGTGCACGTTTGTTATTGTCTTATGTTTGGTTTTCACTGTTCACTTCTCATACGTAAATGTCTTGAACGATTATTCAATACGAAGTAATAACCGAAGAACCTACATATAGGTAAGACACCGATAGTCAGATATACCGAGAACGAAAGCAGAAGTCCAGCGAGACAAGTGTTGCAAGATATCAAAATATGTATCATTGTGTGACCTAGTGCATTTACATAACTATGTTATATTTGGTAAAGGACAGTGTCTTGGTATCTTCGTCGCTGTTGTTATTGTTTCCAAGCGTATCGACCCTTCCCACATATATAGATCCGTTTAGACGCATCCGCATCAGATGATTTTTAAAAACATGAGGGAGAAAAAGGAAACATTGCCCATGATGAGAAATATCTCCTTTAGCGAAAATGTTTTCAACTCTTTTTGATGATTTTACTTTAATTGAACGGTTCCACGAGAAAAATGAAATTATTGATTCTGCGTAAAGTATCGACCTGGATCAACCTAAGCATGCCACGCAGGCTAACCCGGATAGACACTTTTCGCCTTTGTGGATTTTCTGTTTCAGGAATCATGACGTAATTTACCTCTATCCTAAGACGGAATGTGTCGGTCCGGATTTGCCTGCGCAGGCTGATCTGGATCGATAACACGCAGAGTTGTTTATAATGTTGGTTGTCTCGTGGAATGGCTCATTTTATGAAGAGTTTCAACACTTTTCCTAGTTGTTTATATAGTCCTTATCTGCAGATGCGTTGTATGTGGGAAAGGGTTATGAGACATCTTAGTCTATACTTGGGTTATCCTGAAAACATATTGAGTATATCGAGGGCTTGGCGTGAAACGGTTGTAACTGAAATTGGTATTTTTTTACCAAAAGTAATCACCACGTCATAAAATCTTTATAAGCGTTAAATCATTTTTCTTGGTAAACAATGGAAATTTAGGTGCCATTGCTCGAGCAATGGCACCTACATTTGCTTTGTTTACAAAGGGCTCAAAATTGCATCTAAACCAGGGTTTTCAAAATAGGTTTTTTAGTCACAACGTTTCACGCCAAGCCCTCGATATATCAGTTTATAAAATCAATAATATTAAGGACAACCTACATTCTAGCAATTTTTCGTTTTCGTTATCCACTAGATTTAGGGAATCCGCCGTGGCCTAGTGGTTAGCGACGGGGATTTTCAACCAGGCGTCCCGGGCGTGGCACATTTCCTGGCCTAGTACTGGTTTGTTTACCCAGGGATCATGAATAAGTGTGATATAACTGAAATAATGTTGAAAACGGCGTAAAACACCAACAAAAGGAATCAACTAGATTGATAATACAGTGAGGAACTGAGGATAATATGATAATACCTTTCACTTAAAGTAAAGGACTTTTCGATTATGCAGCTGTATTGCTTTATTTGTTGGAATAGCTGGTAACATAGTACATAGTGGAACATATCCTTAAGTTACGTATTTCACTACAACATCCAAGCAGTACTTTCAGTGTTTTTATTGAAGTATTTGGTCATTTTAACATAAATACTTTTGGTAAAACTTATTCCTTTCGTTACCAAAGGCAATTAAATACTTTTGAAAACTTTGCAGATTCAGGTTAGACAGCTCGTAATTTAGACATTACATTTTAAGGAAGAGTTGAGTTTGTGAGTCAAAGTTTGTAGAGAAATAGAGTGCTTACTATTTGGATAAATTTAATAAAATACTCTCAAATATCATGTTTTCGATCTGATTTTGGTGCATCAATTTAATTAAAAAAGAAAACTAACTACAGCATATTACGGAAGTTCCAATACAGAACGGTTGTGTCCCTTTAATTGGTGTTTTACGTTTTGTAGAGTTAAGATCATATTCCTCGACATACTACATCTGGCAACGTATCAGATCGATAGTTATTGCTTGCAATGGCTAGAATGTTTAAACAGTTGACTCGTGATAACTTGACGTCGAAAGGGAACATCTCTGAAGTGATCATCTTCGTTATTAATTTATACGTTTTTATAAAGGTCCATTATAAAAAGCAAATCAGTGTTAAAAGAACAACGAGGCAGCAGTTCTGATTAATGATATTGATTGATATTGATTGATTTAAACGATAGCGTTTGCTTGAGTCATAATACGGTTGAGTTATCGCATGCTCGAGCCACCATGTGCCCGAGTAATCGTATACACCAGGTATCGTACACTCGAGTTATCGTAAGTTCCGTTTATCGTCAAGTTGTCGCATGCTCGAGATATCGATTATTCGAGATATCAAATAATCCAGTTGGCGCTTGTTTGAATAAGTGTATGCTCGATATATCTTTAATTCGAGTTATTGAACAGTCCAGTTGTCGCATCATCAGTCTTTTGTAATTGCCAATACCCTCTACACCAACATCTACCTCTTCTAGTACGTTTAGGGATGATTTAACCCTTTCCCTCATACGACAATTCTGCAGCAGACGACTTTGAACATATTTTGTTAAAACATAGAAAATCTTCATAATTGAATGGATAACCTATGACAAAAAGTGGAAAACTTTGTGGCAAAAGGAGAAATTGCACGTTTTGTGCAATTTTATTCTTTTGTCACTATGTTTCAAAAATCCGTCTGCTGCAGTGGCGTCAGAAAGCGTCTATATGAGGGAAAGGGTTAATACAGTTTAAATGTTTTGTGAAAACTACTATTTCTTTTGTCCATAATGTTTTTTTTTTTTTTAAATAATGCTTTCAAAAAGCGTCTGTTGCAGATGCATCTCCGCGTGGAAAATCTTTAAAATTAATCCCCGGGAATGATTACTCCGGTTTTACATTTGTCCCACATAGTGTAGAAACTATCTGGTAATAACGCATTATCACCTACATGTATGACAGGGAATGATATGTTTGTGCTGAGTACTACTATCAAAACACTTGATTTAATTAACCATATGAGTAAACACTTTCTATTTGTTTTTGTTTGGGTTTGATTCCCAGTCGCGGCACGACGATCACGGTGAAGTGCCTTTGAGCAAGGCATATTTCCTAGCCTTGGTTTGTTAATTCAGGGATCACGAATAAGTAAACTATCGCCGTGATATAACTGAAATAATGTTGTAAACGGTATAAAACCTCAATAAATCAAATCAAGCAGTAATGTCAGCAACAACTTTATGTATCAATTAGTTATTCAGGCATTCCGGATTGTCCCGTAGACTTGTATTGCTCTTCAAAATACAAGCACGTCCTATAATTTATATGCTCAATTATTTTGCCACATCAAAAGTATCTGAACCATCGAGACTTTTCGGTCATTTAAGATCCAGGTCAGCATGAGCATTTCTAGATTATGAACATGCCTTGCTAAAAGGAGAGAACATAGGACAATAAATTGGTATTAACACTTCTTGTATAGATAGCAGTTATTGTAGGCACTACTGAGAACATATTGGAAATCTGGTAAGAGAATCTCTTATCAACAGAGAACGGGTTATGTGCTTCGATACCAGACGTCTGTTTTGTTTGTTATGTCGTATATCTTCGGTATCACACACATATATATAGATGCATTTGGTATTTACCACTAGTGTTATGTTTAAGTTACATGCTTCATGTGCACTGTTCAGATACTGCTATGTGTCAATTGTTGATTTATTAAATGGCCTTTTCAATGTCATATTGGTGCTGTTGGTTTATTTTAAATCAAATCAAACGAGCGAACCCCGCAGTGTCAATCACAGATGCTACAGCGATACCATTTGCGACGTCAACACACAACTTTAACCTAAGCTCATAACTCAAAAACCGTTCAACATTTTCAAATGAAACTTGGTACATACACATACGCATGTCTTTACCAAGTTACATAACTCTGGCTTTAATTATTATTTAGTAATGCCCCTTTAGTAGCTTAGTAAAACACAGACGAGCGTTGGCGTTCGATCCTCGGCGCTCTTGTTGTCTAAATATATGTGGACTACAGCTTTATGAACTGTAGGCGGCGCCGAGCCGCGGTAGCTCAATCGGTAGCGAGGGGGTAGTGAGTTCGAACCGCATGACTGCCGAAACTCTTTTATGACGTTTAACAAAAGTCAATGCATCAGTTATAATTCGTCTACCATCAATGTGGAGATACAAGTTAGTTGCTTAAGAAGACTGCTGTGTGAAGTATTGGTGTTAGAAAGCCAAAAAGACAAATGGTAGGTGAACTAGTCGACTAAAATATTACTGAATATTGTTGAAAACGGTGTTAATCCCCAATCTATCAATCAACATGTAGGCCCCGACAGGGGAGAATCTGGCGACAATTTTCGGATGCACAAGTAGACATGGATCGTCACTGTCCGCAGATACATCAAGGCAACAAATAACTAGGCTCTACTGCTATAGCTTCGATTGTGAGTGTAATTAAAAAACCCTGCTTTATTCTGCAGAGTTGCCTTAATTTAATGTAAACATTAAATCGTATTTGATATGCCTAAACTCCTAAAACAAGAAACATAATTGGATTAAGAAACAACATTTTGTGCTTAACAGACGTTTACGATAACCGTATGTTTGACATTTTCCCCATACCTTGCTTAATTTAATTAGATTTGCTTTTGAAAACTGTAATTTTCAGTTGCAGCTGCTGAATGTGTTGTTCTAGATGTGATTGGATACACGCTGATGCTATTTAACTACAGCGGTCTCACAATAACTCGAAGGGCAACACATCGAGTTATCGACGTGTTCGAGTTAAAAATCACAGTCGAAATGAATCACACGAACAGCTTTCATGACAATTTAACTTAAAAACATGGGTTTCAAACATAACCCTCTGAAGAGTATTGATTGATTGATTTGGGTTTAACGCCATTTTCAACACTTTTTCAGTCAAATCACGGCGACCAGTTCACCTTCTTACGTGCTTGATGGTTATCTCACACCAGCACTCCACACAACAACATACTTTCGAAGGAACTGGCTGCTTTTCAAAATAGCTTGTTAGCCTATTACTGAAGGATGCTATTAAACTACAGTGGTCTCGCGATAACTCGAAAGGGAACACCTCGAGTTATATATATGTTCGAGTTATAGACGTATTCGGGTTATTGACGTATTCGAGTTATCGACGTATTCGAGCTATCGACACGTTGGAGTTATCGACATGTTCGAGCTATTGACATGTTCGAGTTGCCGATGGATTAAAACTTACTTGGTTTTTGTTTTGTTAGCTTCTTAATTCATTTATAAAAAAAGTGTTTATTGTGAAGAATAATCCGTTGATAAATTCATATAAAGTAAACAGCATAGCGGCAGTTCTGATTGTTTAAAAGAGATATTTTGAAAAGCAGCCAGTTGCTTCGAAAGTATGTTGTGTGGAGTGCTGATGTGAGATAACAATCAAGCACGTAAGACGGCGAACAGGTCGCCGTGATTTGACTGGAAAAGTGTTGAACATGGCGTTAAGCCTAAATCAATCAATCGATACTCTTCAGAGGGTTATGTTTGAAACCCATGTTTTAAGTTCAATTGTCATGAAAGCTGTTCGTGTGATTCATTTCGACTGTGATTTTTAACTCGAACACGTCGATAACTCGATGTGTTGCCCTTCGAGTTATTGTGAGACCACTGTTGTTAAATAGCATCAGCGTGTATCCAATCACATCTAGAACAACACATTCAGCAGCTGCAACTGAAAATTACAGTCTTCAAAAGCAAATCTAATTAAATTAAGCAAGGTATGGGGAAAATGCCGAACATACGGTTATCGTAAACGTCTGTTAAGAACAGAATGTTGTTTCTTAATCCAATTATGTTTCTTGTTTTAGGAGTTTAGGCATATCAAATACGATTTAATGTTTACCTAAAGGCAACTCTGCAGAATAAAGCAGGGGGTTATAATTACACTCACAATCGAAGCTATAGCAGTAGAGCCTATTCATTTGTTGTCTTGGTGTATCTGCGAACAATGACGACCCAGGTCTGCTTGTGCATCCGAAAATTGTCGCCAGATTCTCCCCTGTCGGGGCCTACATGTTGATTGATAGATTGGTGATTAACACCGTTTTCAACAATATTCAGGAATATTTTAGTCGACTAGTTCACCTACCATTTGTCTTTTTGGCTTTCTAACACCAATACTTCACACTACAGTCTTCTTAAGCAACTAACTTGTATCTCCACATTGGTGGAAGACGAATTATAACTGATGCATTGACTTTTGTTAAACGTCATAAAAGAGTTTCGGCAGTCATGCGGTTCGAACTCACTACCCCCTCGCCATCGATTGAGCTACCGCGGCTCGTCGCCGCCTACAGTTCATAAAACTGTAGTCCACATATATTTAGACAACAAGAGCACCGAGGGTCGAACGCCAACGCTCTTCTGTGTTTTACTAAGCTACTAAAGGGGCATTACTAAATAATAATTAAAGCCAGAGTTATGTGACTTGGTAAAGACATGCGTATGTGTATGTACCAAGTTTCATTTGAAAATGTTGAACGGTTTTTGAGTTATGAGCTAAGGTTAAAGTTGTGCGTTGACGTCGCAAACGGTATCGCTGTAGCATCTATGGTTGACACTGCAGGGTTAGCTCGTTTAATTTGATTTAAAATAAACCAACAGCACCAATATGACATTGAACAGGCCATTTAATAAATCAACAATTGACACATAGCAGTATCTGAACAGTGTACAGAAGCATGTAACTTAAACATAATAACACCAAATGCATCTATATATATATATATATATATAGATATATATATATATATTTGTGTGATACCGAAGATATACGACATAACAAACAAAACAGACCGCTGGTATCGAAGCACATAACCCGTTCTGTTGATAAGAGAACAATCCGTTGATAAACTCATATAAAGTAAACAGCATAGCGGCAGTTCTGATTGTTTAAGAGAGAAATGTATAAGTCGCTTGGTTTTGGGCAGTATTGAATATTTAATGTCACAATTTTTCAGTCGGTATAAGTAATGATGGGATATACCGTTAGAATCGAGATTTACCCAATTTGATCAGAAAGGGACAAACATGTAATTACAAAAATATTCTTAAGGATATTGTTTTACACACTTTATGACATAATCAAGTCAGTCGTAATGCAAACCCCGCAACCCTCAGCACTAAGAAGGGCAGCCAATACTATTTTTTTTCTAGAATTGTGTATGAACCGACCGGGAATCGAACCAGCGGCCTCACCCACCCAAGACGAACGCTCTACCACTACACCACCAAAGCGGTCTAAAAAGGAAGTATAGGTGTACTGTCTACAGAGCTGTGTTAAACCACGTCTATTTGCTGGTGTCAAAATCAGGATAAATGTTTTCATTCACCACCCCACGATGTTAAATATTAATGAGATTGTGACTTTCTCACAGAGGGAATTTAGGTTTAGAAATTCAAGTTGTCGGATGATAATGAGAACCTATACGGCACCACAAACTATTGCTTAACTTCAAAAATCATCCCTCATCCTTCTTTATTTTATTATTCTTGGTTGTTGTAAACCATCATGGTGTCAGGCTCTAAGGCAAAGTGCAATTCCTTACTCAACACTTGACTGTTTTAATATGTATCAGGAGGAGCAGATTCTATCTCCGCTCACGGCATACACGGTAGAGTGTCCATGGACAAGGTACATTTTCTTGTCAAGTACTGGTTCGTGTAGCCAGCGTCTTCAACAAGTGTACTGTCCACGTGATCTAACGGACATATTGTAGAAAACGACACACAGTTCCAACAAAAACAACCAAACAAATTGCCCTACAAAGAAAATTACCGGAATACTTTACTGAAGCATATTAAAACAACAAACCTCGAGTTACATGATGTTATCCTAGTTTGAATAGATTTCACACAAAGTAGAGAAAGGTTAGACACATGCAAGTGTTAACTTATTTTCTGATGATCACAAATGACACACAACCTTGTTTGATAAAAATATGCACGCAACATTTGAATTACAAGCGCTTTATGCCAGACCAGACAGTAGATATATATATTATTTATTAACAAGTACTGTTGGTATTGCTTTTGTTTGTTGGCATTATTTGTTTCCAACATTTAGAAGAGCTGAATTAACATTTTCAAATGGTTGTAATAAATGTGGCTTTGGTTCAAATGATCTGCAGTAGTCTTTTGCAGGTATTTCATATGTACGCATGCAATGCATAACTACTTTCCAACTCCGTTGACTCGAACATGAAAGGGCCGTGATATTTAGCTCGTTTTATCGACATTTCGAGAATTCCAATTTGTAGTGACGATAATAACATGCTTTTTATAAAAGCAGACTAACGGTACATGTTTCTTCTAAACAAGGTCGAGTATAGATGTTCTACAATTGCATGGAACACACATTGTTTCTATCGTTTATGAACAAACACTAATACCATTTGAGCTTAATCGTAATGTGTGTATATAAATGAAGTATGTTATGTGGTTGTGCCAATAGATCGTGGAACATGTATAACTTCAACAGATTATTACGTATACAGTCCAACCTGTGTTTAAAGACCACCCATGGAAAGAGAACTATGTGGTCTTTGTTCACATGTGGTATTTTATTGCAGGGTGATTTATGCAGACAATGAGTAAAATGGGAAATTAAAAGTGTGGTTGCTATAGACAGGGAATTGTTATACAAAGCTGGTCTTTACCACATGTTTGATTGTACTTAAATATTTATACAATTAAGCCTCACAATTACGGCACACTATTAATTGATTGATAACGAATCAGTGTACAAACACACACTATATATGTTTTACCTAAATAGTTGCGAAGTCCATGTTTTACTAACCTAGATGAACCTGTTTGTTAACCGTTTCCCACATGCATGAAGCCTACTTTTATCAAACAATGTAAACAATAACAACCAACCAAAAAGATAAATAAAAAATCGAGACAAACACAGACACATACAGAATAATAAGAATGATTAAAAACGCAAACCCCTAACCCCAAAACAACAACAATAAATAAACCACCACATTCACAGGGACAAGCTGAATCATTGCTATATTAAAAAAAATCCTCGTTTTGCCAAAGAAGTAATTTTTCATTTTCAGGCTAGACAATTCCAATACGGAAGTATCTAAACAGGCAACTGAAGACTGATTTACTCCAATGTCAAAGATAACAATATTCTTCTTGTTTCTTACCAGCCCCTGGGGGTATCAGTTGTCAGACGATTTGATGAAAGACCATCGACAGGGTATAAACAGAGTGTTTCCATATTCATAGAAATGCCAATTTGTCTCTGTGATGTGACAAGTTTAAATGACAGTGGCTTTTCTTATTTTTTCGGGAGTATGTTTGATGAAGAGATTTTGGTTTCTTTTCTCTGTTATTGAAATATGAGAGAAGATTGATTTTACATACTGTAAGTCCCGAGTGAATTAACAGTTAGTAAATTATTTCTTAGAAATTGTAAAGGCTGTATTTAACCGTTTCCGTAATATTAAAAATGTCTACTTTGAAAATATATTTAGAGAAAAACAGTTATATTTAAAAAAATATCTATCACTGATGTAAATTAAATATTGCAAAGAAACCTAATAGTTCATGGCATTACTATTTATAGTATTTTAGATTTGCTTTAACACTATAGGCGCTGTTCCGGGATCGTGATGTTTAAAAAAAAAGAAAAAAATAGACAACACCAATGTGAGGTTGAAAGGTTCATTGAATAGCTCAATTATGCTTTAGAAACACCCTGTTCTATTTGATCTTATTTTCAAAACTTACGTTTGATGATTCCCATACTATGTCATACTTAGTAGTTTCAGGAGTACTGGAGTGACAGCGCCAGGAAACACGTGCGTAGTTGAACTGGCTGCCGTGCTATGACTGTACAATTGTATATCATTGAAAAACGGTACGAAAAACTCTTAACAATCTACCAATAACCGTTTATAAATCAATTATATGCCAAAGACAGACATAATACATTAATACTATAAATAGATACAATATTACCAAAATATAAATATATAAGAACAAAGGTAATACCAACTAGGTATGCTTCTAAATGATTCATTGTTATATTCAGAAATAGATTAAGAGTTTGTTTTGTTAATCATTAACCACAATAGAACATCGTACTAATAATAAAATCTGTTTAAAGTGGTGTTTACCGTTACACAAACACAAAAAATTCACTGTGTGTTCAAAGGTACACTTTACCAATGATGTTACATCTGCCATAACAAGTGCTAATCTGTCTTATTGTGAAAGGATATACCAAAGTAACGGTAATGTGTAAGCTTTAATGAATCAATATTTGACAAGACTTCCTTGACGACGGGTTTTTATACCTCGGACAATCAGATTTTATGGTGACATTTTGTCATCTTGGACAATTACCGTAAAGCAAATCGTATCATTCCGATAAATACTCCTAGATTTATAGCTCTATCTGTTTAACAATGTCGATTCTTATGGCATTCTTGTTTCCTGTCAGTATCTGCTAAATCAATATGTCGGATCTCTTTTGTTTTTCTCACTGAGTGATGGAGACAAATCGAATTCGTGTTACCTAGTTCAAGCTAATATCGTTTTACGGTTGATATTAACTTTCAATTGTAAAATATTTATTACAGTAACAGAGTTCTACTATCTAGGGTTCTAATAATGTTATTTAGTTTGGTTTGATACACTGCTTTCAAGTTTATTCGAGTTATTGAACAGTCAAGTTGTCGCATGCTCGAATTATTATATGATCGAGTTATCGTTTGCTCGAGATATCGTTAATTCGAATTATCGAACATTTGCGTTGTCGAATTATCGTTAGCTCGAGTAATTGATTGCTCGAACCATCGTATGGACGAGTAATTGTTTGCTCGAATTAGCGTATGGTCGAGTAAGCGTATGCTCGAATTATCGTATGGTCGAGTAAGCGTATGCTCGAATTATCCAATGTTCGAGTTGTCGTAAGCTGGAGTTATCATAAGTCTTTTGTAATATTGCAATACCCACTACACCAACATCTACGTCTTCTAGAACGATTAGGAAGGATTTGCTACAGTTTAAATGTTATGTGAAAAATACTGAGTACTACTTTCAAAACACTTGATTTCATTAACCATATGAGTTAAAACTTTCGCTTTTTTTTGTTTGGGCTCAATCCCCAGTTGCGGCACGACGGTCATGAGTGTGTGCCCTTGGGCTGGCATATTTCTTAGCCTAGTACTGGTTTGTTTACCCAGGGATCACGAATAGGTGAACTGTCGCCGTGATATAACTGAAATAATGTTGAAAACGGTGTAAAACCCCAATAAATCAAATCAAACAGTAATGTCAGCATCAACTCTTTATAACACTCAGTTAGTCAGGCATTCCAGAGTCTACCGTAGACGTGTCTTGATCTTAAAAATACAAGCCCGTCCTATGATTTATATCCTCAATTATTTTGCCACAACAAAAATATCCGAACCATCAATACTTTACGGTCATTTAAGATCAAGGTCAGCATGAGCATTTGTAGATTGTGAACATGCATTGCTAAAAGGAGAGACTATACGACAATAAATTGGTATTAAAACTTCTTGTATAGGCAGCAGTTATTGCAGGCACTAGAACATATTGGGAATCTGGTGAGAAAATCTCTTGTCAGAACGGGTTATGTGCTTCGATACCAGCGGTCCGTATCATCTTCGGTATCACACATATATATATAGATGCATTTGGTATTTACCATTAGTGTTATGTTTAAGTTACATGCTTTTGTACACTGTTCATATACTGACAATCGTTGATTTATTAAATGGCCATTTCCATGTCATATTGGTGCTGTTGGTTTAGTTTAAATCAAATCAAACGAGCGACCCATGCAGTTTCAATCATAGATGCTATAGCCGAACACAAATATGCATTATACTAGTAGGATTATATACACCGTCGTTATAGATTTTTAGCTCGTCCATTTTTTCAAAAAGAAATGTCGGGTTTTTGTGATACCATTTGCGTCGTCGTCGTCGTCCCCGTCCGCGTCGACACATATCTTTAACCTTTAACTCAAAAACCGTTCAACATTTTATGAAACTTGGTACACATACGCATATGTCTTTACAAACTTGGCAAGTTACATAAGCTTTAATTATTATTTAGTAATGTCTCTTTAACAACATTTGTCTCTAGGTAAACATTAAATCTTGTTTTATATGCTTAACCTCCTAAAACAAGAAACATAATTGGATTAAGAAACAACATTTTGTTCGTAACAGACGTTTACGATAACCGTATGTTCGACATTTTCCCCTTACTTTGCTTAATTTAATTATATTTCCTTTTGGAAACTGGAATTTTCAGTTTCAGCTGCTGAATGTGTTGATATAGATATGATTGGATACACGTTGATGCTATTTAACTACATCGGTCTCGCGATATACCCGAAAAGGAACACATCGAGTTATCGACGTGTTTGAGTTATCGACGTGTTTGAGTTAACAATCACAGTCGAAATGAATCACATGAAGAAATTCCTATGACAATTGAACTTAAAAGATGGCTTTCAAATAGTATTACCCCCTGAAGAGTATTGATTGATTAATTTGGGTTTAACGCCGTTTTCAACAATTTTTCACTCATATCACGGCGACCAGTTCACCTTCTCATGTTCTTCATGGCTTTCCAACACCGGTACTCTACACGAAATACTTTCCAAGCAACAACCTGTTTTTCCAAATGGATTGTTAGCCCATTGGTGAAGGATGCTATTTAACTACAGTGATCTCGTTGAAAGGGAACACATCAAGTTATCGATGTGTTCGAGTTATCGATTTAATCGAGCTATCGACACGTTGAGGTTATCGTCATGATCGAGTAATATATTTGTTCGAGCTATCGAAGTGTTCGGGTTGCAGATGGATTGAAACTTAATTCGTTTTATCTTTGATTTACTAGCTTCTTAATTCTTCTTTAAAAACGTGTGTTAGTTGTGAAAAACAATCCATTGATAAAAAACCTATAAGGTAAACAGCATAGCGGCAGTTCTGATTGTTTAAGAGAGATTGGAAATGTATTAGTCTCTCGGTTTTGGGCAGTAATGAAGATTTAACGTCACAATTTTTCAGTCGATATAAATAATGATACAGTAGGATGGATATACCGTTAGAATCGAGATGTAACACATTTGATCAGAAAGGGTTTACATGTAATTACAAGAATATTCTTTAGGATATTGGCTTACACACTTTATGACATAATCAAGTTAGCCGTAATGCAAATTTCGCAACTCTGAGCTCCAAGGAGGCAAGCCATTACTTCTATGTTTAATGTGTTTAGTATGACCCGACCTTGGATCGAACCTGAGGCTTCCCGCACCCGAGGCGAACGCACTTACGCCAACCCGAGACGGCCAAACAAGGAAGTAAATGTGTCCTGTCTATAGAGCTGTGTAATATCACGTCTATTTGCTGGTGTCAAAGTCAGGATAAATGTTTTCATTCATCACCGCACGATGTTAAATATTTATGAGATTGTGAATTTACATTTAGAAATTCAAGTTGTCGGATGATAATGAGAACCCCTACAGCGTCGTATACACCTTTTCTCAACTTCCAAAATCATCCCTCATCCTACTTCATCTTCTTCTTCTTTATATTTACATTTTAGTGTGTGGTTCTTGTAAACCATCATGTTGTCGAGGCCTTAGGCAAAGTGCAATTCCTTGCTCAACACTTGACTGTGGTAATATGTTTCAGGAGGAGCAGATTCTATCCCCGCTAATGGCATACATGGTAGAGTGTCTATGGACAAGGTACATTTTCTAGTCAAGTACTGGTTCGTGTAGCCAGCGTCTTCAAAAAATGTACTGTCCACGTGATCTAACTATTGTAGAAAACGACACACAACTCCAACAAAAACAACCCAACACATTGCCGTACACAGAAAATTACCGGAATACTTTACTGAAGCATGTTAAAACAACAAACCTCGAGTTACATGATGTTCTCCTAGTTTGAATAGATTTCACACAAAGTAAAGAAAGGTTAGACACATGCAAGTGTTAACTTATTTTCTGATGATCACAAATGACACACAACCTTATTTGATGAAAGTATGCACGCAACATTTGAATTACAAGCGTTCTATGCCAGACCAGACAATATATATATATATATTATTTATTGACAAGTACGGGTAGTATTGCTTTTGTGTGTTGGCATTATTTGTTTTCCAAATTATCGTTAGCTCGAGTAATTGCTTGCTCGAATTATCGTATGGTCCAGTAAGCGTATGCTCGAATTAACTTATGGTCCAGTAAGCGTATGTTCGAATTATCGTAAGCTCGAGTAATTGTTTGCTCGAATTAACTTATGGTCCAGTAAGCGTATGCTCGAATTAACTTATGGTCCAGTAAGCGTATGCTCGAATTAACTTATGGTCCAGTAAGCTTATTAGTTAGAAGTTAGAAGTTAGAATCGAGATGTAACACATTTGATCAGAAAGGGTTTACATGTAATTACAAGAATATTCTTTAGGATATTGGCTTACACACTTTATGACATAATCAAGTTAGTCGTAATGCAAACTTCGCAACTCTGAGCGCCAAGGAGGGAAGCCATTACTTCTATGTTTAATGTGTTTAGTATGACCCGACCTGGGATCGAACCTGAGGACTCCCACACCCGAGGCAAATGCACTACCATTACGTCAACCCGGGACGGTATAAAAGGGAAGCACAGGTGTCCTGTATACAGAGCTGTGTTAAACCTAGTCTATTTGCTGGTGTCAAAGTCAGGATAAATGTTTTCATTCATCACCCCATGATGTTAAATATTAATGAGATTGTGACCTTCTCACAGAGGGAATTTACGTTTAGAAATTCAAGTTGTCGGATGATAATGAGAACCCATACAGCGCCGCAAACTATTTCTTAACTTCAAAATTCATCCCTCATCCTTATTCATTTTATTCTTCTTTATATTTACATTTTAGTGTGTGGTTTTTATAAACCATCATGGTGTCGGGCCTTTAGGCAAATTGCAATTCCTTGCTCAACACTTGATTGTGGGAATTTGTATCAGAAGTAGCAGGCTCGATCTCCGCTCACGGCATTCATAGTAGAGTGTCCATAGGCAAGGTACATTTTCTAGCGAAGTACTGGTTCATGTACCAGGGTCTTCAATAAGTGTACTGTCCACGTGATATAACTGAAATATTGTAGAAAACGACCCAAAACTCAAACAAAAACAACCAAACAAATTGCCTTACACAGGACAATACCGTAATACTATACTGAAGCATCGTACAACAACACTCTTCGAGTTACATAATGTTCTCCTAGTTTAAATGGATTTCACAAAAAATAAAGAAAGGCCAGACACATGAAAGTGTTAAATTCTGTTCTGATGATCACAAATGACACAAAACCTTGTTTGATAAAAGTACGCACGCAACATTTGAATTACAAGCGTTCTATGCCAGACCAGACAATAGATATATATATTATTTATTGACACGTACTGGTTGTATTGCTTTTATGTGTTGGCATTATTTGTTTTCCAACATTTAGAAGAAATAATATTGATCTTAATTAACATTTTCAAATAGTTGTAATAAATGTGGGGTTGTTTCAAATGATCTGCAGTTGTCTTCTGTAATTATTTTATGTATATATGCATAACTACATGGCAACTCTGTTGGCTCGAACATGAAAGAGTCGTGATATTTTGCTCAAATAACCTACATTTCGAGAATTCGTCTGTGTAGGGACGATAATTACGATAAAAGCAGGCTTCGGATATGTGTTTCTTCTAAACTAGGTATATTATAAATGTACTACAATTGCATGACACATATATTGTTTCGATCGTTTATAAACACACACACACACACTTATACCATTTAAGCTTAACCGTAATGTGGGTTTATAAATTAAGTAGGTTATGTTAATGTGCCATTGACACTTGTCAGTTGGTCCTCCCTTGGTACAATTTAATTACTCATAGCTCTGCTCCTAGACAACGTTTGTATTGTTGATTGGTTGATTGTTTGTTGGTGTTTTACGCCGCTTTCTACATTTTCCCTCAGGTATATCATGGGTACTACTGGTTAAAGTATCCTAAAACCTTTCGCTTGGTTTTTGTTGGGATTCGATCCCCAGTCGTGGCACGACGGTCATGGTGGAGTGCCATTGGGCAAGGCATATTTCCTAGCCTAGTACTGGTTTGTTTAGCCTGGGATCGCGAATAAGTGAACTGTCGCCGTGATATAACTTAAATAATATTGAAAACTGCATAACACCTCAATAAATCAAATCAAGCAGTAATGTTAGCAACAACTTTATGTATCAATTAGTTATTCAGGCATTCCAGATTGTCCCGTAGAATTGCATTGCTCTTCAAAATACAAGCACGTTCTATGATTTATATGCTCAATTATTTTGCCACATCAAAAGTATCCGAACCATCGAGACTTTTCGGTCATTTAAGATCCAGGTCAGCATAAGCACTCATGCCTTGCTGAAAATAGAGAATATAAGACAATAAATAGGTATTTAAACTTGTTGTACCTTTTTTCTAAATGGCCTTTTCAATGTCATATTGGTGCTGGTGGTTTAGTTTAAATCAAATCAAACGAGCGAACCCTGCAGTGTCAATCATAGATGCTATAGCCAAACACAAATATGCATTACACTAGTAGGATTATACACTGCCGTTATAGATTTTTAGCTCGTCTATTATTTGAAGAAAAAATGTCGGGATTTTGTGATACCATTTGCGTCGTCGTCGTCGTCCGCGTCAACACACATCTTTAACCCGTTCAAAATTTTCAAATGAAACTTGGTACACATACGCATATGTCTTTACCAACTTGGCATGTCACATAAGCTTAAATTATTATTTAGTAATGTCTCTTTAACAACTTAGAAAAAAACACAAACGAGCGTTGGCGTTCGCTACGCGGCGCTCTTGCTGTCTGAATATATGTCGAATAGAGCTTTATCAACTGTAGGCGGCGACGACCTGCGGTAGTTCAATCGGTAGCGAGGGGTAGTTAGTTCGAACCGCTTGATGTAGGCCGACAGAGGAGGATCTGGCGACAATTTTCGGATACACAAGCAGACCCCGCTGGGTCGTCACTGTTCGCAGATATATCAAGAAAACAAATGACCAGGCGCTACTTCTATATCTTCGATTGGGAGTGTAATCATAACCCCCCTGCTTTATTCCGCAGATGTGTCTCTAGATAAATATTAAATCGTATTTTATATGCCTAAACTCCTAAAACAATAAACATAATTGGATTAAGAAACAACATTTTGTTCTTAACAGACGTTTACGATAACCTTATGTTCGACATTTTCCCCATACCTTGCTTAATTTAATTACATTTGCTTTTGGAATTTTCAGTTTCAGCTGCTAAAGGTGTTGTTCTAGATTAAACTGGATACACGCTGATGCTATTTAACTACAGTGATCTTCTGATATCTCGTAGGGGAACACATCGAGTTATCGACGTGTTCGAGTTAACAATCACAGTCGAAATGAATCACAGGAAGAACGTTCTATGATAATTGAACTTAAAAGATGGGTTTCAAACATCTGAAGAGTATTGATTGATTGATTTGGGTTTAACGCCGTTTTCAACAATTGTTCACTCATATCACGGCGACCAGTTCACCTTCTCATGTTCTTCATGGCTTCCTAACACCGGTACCCTACACAAAATACTTTCCAAGCAACAACCTGCTTTTTCAAATGGATTGTTAGCCAATTGGTGAAGGCTACTATTTAACTATAGTGTGGTATCGCGATAACTCGAAAGGGAACAAATCAAGTTATTGACGTGTTGGAGTTATCGATTTAATCGAGCAATCGACACGTTCGAGCTTTCGAAGAGTTCGAGTTGCAGATGGATTGAAACTTAATTCGTTTAATCTTTGATTCATAGCTTCTTAATTCTTTTTTAAAAACGTGTGTTAGTTGTGAAAAACAATCTATCGATAAAAACCCCATAAGGTAAACTGCATAGCGGCAGTTCTGATTGTTTAAGAGAGATTGGAAATTTATAAGTCCCTTGGTTTGGGGCAGTAATGAAGATTTAACGTCACCATTTTTCAGTCGGTATAAGTACATGTAATGATGGGATATACCGTTAGAATCGAGATGTACCCAGTTTGATCAGAAAGGGACAAACATGTAATTACAAGAATATTCTTTAGGATATTGGCTTACACACTTTATGACATAATCAAGACAGTCGTAATGCAAACCCCGCAACTCTAAGCGCCAATGAGGGAAGCCATTACTTCTATTTTTAATGTGTTTAGTATGACCCAACCTGGGATCGAACCTGAGGACTCCCACACCCGAGGCGAACGCACTACCATTACGTCAACCCGAGAATGTCTACAAATGTTCTGTCTACAGAGCTGTGTTAAACCACGTCTATTTGCTGGTGTCAAAGTCAGGATAAATGTTTTCATTCATCACCGCACGACGTTAAATATTAATGTGATTGTGACTTTCTCACAGAGGGAATTTACGTTTAGAAGTTCAAGTTGTCGGATGATAATGAGAACCCATACAGCGCCACAAACTATTTCTTAACTTCAAAATTCACCCCTCTTCCTTCTTCATTTTATTCTTCTTTATATTTACATCTTAATGT
This sequence comes from Serripes groenlandicus, assembly GCA_031761405.1. Lineage (NCBI taxonomy): Eukaryota > Metazoa > Mollusca > Bivalvia > Cardiida > Cardiidae > Serripes > Serripes groenlandicus. Next base: position 130,546,918 of record JASEVX010000002.1, on the reverse strand, counting down.
CTGGTTGTTGTAAACCATCATGGTGTCGGGCACTTAGGCAAAGTGCAAATCCTTGCTCAACACTTGACTGTGGGAATTTGTATCATGAGTAGCAGGCTCGATCTCTGATCACGGCATTCATGGTAGAGTGTCCATGGGCAAGGTACATTTTCTAGCCAAGTACTGGTTTCTGTACCCAGGGTCTTCTTTCCCCTTGATATAACGGAAATATTGTAGAAAATGACCCAAAACTCCAATAAAAACAACCAAACAAATTGCCTTACACAGGACAATACCGTAATACTATACTGAAGCATCGTACAACAACACTCTTCGAGTTACATAATGTTCTTCTAGTTTAAATGGATTTCACAAACAATAAAGAAAGGTCAGACACATGAAAGTGTTAAATTCTGTTCTGATGATCACAAATGACACAAAACCTTGTTTGATAAAAGTACGCACGCAACATTTGAATTACAAGCGTTCTATGCCAGACCAGACAATAGATATATATATTATTTATTAACACGTACTGGTTGTATTGCTTTTATGTGTTTGCATTATTTGTTTTCCAACATTTAGAAGAAATAATATTGATCTTAATTAACATTTGCAAATAGTTGTAATAAATGTGGGGTTGTTTCAAATGATCTGCAGTTGTCTTCTGTAATTATTTTATGTACATGCATAACTACATGGCAACTCCGTTGTTTCAAACATGAAAGGACCGTGATATTTTGCTCAAATATTCTACATTTCGAAAATACTTCTTTGTAGTGACGATAATACCATTTAAGCTTAACCGTAATGTGTGTTTAAATGAAGTAAGTTATGTTGTTGTGCCAATATACCATGGAACGTGTATAACTCAACCAGATTATTACGTATACAGTCCAACCTGTGTTTAAAGACCACCCACAGAGAACTATGTGGTCTTAGTTCACATGTGCTATTAAATTGCAGGTTGATTTATGCAGAAAATGAGTAATTGGGAAATTAAAAGTGTGGTTGCTATAGTGTACAAACACGCACTATATGTCTTACCTAAAATAGTTGCGAAGTTCATGTTTTACTTACCCAGATGAACCTGTTTGTTAACCGTTTCCCAGATGCATAAAGCATACTTTTATCAAACAATGTAAACAATATCAAAAAAAAATAAAAAAATCAAGATAAACACAGACACATACAGAATAATAAGAATGATTAAAAACGCAACTGCCTAATCCCCAAAACAGCAACAATAAAAAACCACCACACTCACAGGGACTAGCTAATCATTGCTATATTAAAAAATATTCTCGTTTTGCCAAAGAAGTAATTTTTCATTTTCAGGCTAGACAATTCCAATACGGAAGTATCTAAACAGGCAAATGAAGACTGATTTACTCCAATGTCAAAGATAACAATATTCGTCTTGCTTCTTACCAGCCCCTGGGGGTATCAGTTGTCAGACGATTTGATGAAGGATCATCGATAGGCTATAAACAGGGTGTTTCCATATTCATAGAAATGCCAATTTGTCTCTGTGATGTGACAAGTTTAAATGAAAGTGGCTTTTCTGTGTTTTTCGCGAGTATGTTTGATGAAGAGATTTTGGTTTATTTTCTCAGTTATTGAAATATGAGAGAAGATTTTGCATACTGTAATTCCCGAGTGAATAAGCAGTTAGTAAATTATTTCTTAGAAATTATAAAGGCTGTATTTAACCGATTTCGTAATATTTAAAAAGTCTACTTTGAAAATATATTTAGAGAAAAACAGTTATATTTAAAAATTGTTCTATCATTGATGTTAATTAAATATTGCGAAGAAACCTATTAGTTCATGGCGTTACTTTTCATAAAATTTTAGTTAGGCTTTAACACTATAGGCGCTGTTCCTCATGAACTTCATGGCATTACTTTTTATATTATTTTAGTTTGGCTTTAACACTATAGGCGCTGTTCCGGGATCGTGATGTTTTATAAAAAATAAATAAACAACACGAATGTGAATAGCTTTAACCCTAACCCTTTGATAAGCGAATCCAATATTTTCTACAACACTCAGCTGCAAAAAAAAATATACATAGGGAGTCTACTAATATTACCAACTATTGCATTATTACACGAGTTTAATAATACTTACTGACTGGTCTCCTCTAATGATCGTTTACCAGGTCTCCCATATACTTCGGTTACTTCGGGTGACATCGCTACATCCTCATCTTCAAGTACAATGGGAAACAGTGCAGTCGGCGGTTGTGTTATCTCGTCTTTGCTCAGCGAAACACATGCCGACATAAACGCCGACTGCATCCGCTTCAAACAACTCGCATGCCAGGCTCTACTCTCCGCCGTCAATTTAGCGACCTCAGCATCTAAATTCTGGTTTCGGACCTCCAACACACCAATCCGCGCCTCCATAGCTTTGTTTTGTTCCTTCTGCGCATTCAACTCCTTCATCAAGCTCGCCACCTCCTTCGCCACAAACCTTTCACATCCTTTGACTAAGGTTTCCATCAGTTCCACGTCGTCCTGTGCACTCATATCTACATGAAAAGAAAGAAAAAGCTTTATACTTTACATTTTATTGTATGGAATTGCTTACCCTTTAACCGATTAAACGGTCTAAAAACCCTTACAATACAAACAAAACGACCTCTGAAAGCAGGGCGGTGCACAAAAAGAGTGTAGGCCTGGGTAAGCCTTCCTGGGTAAGCCTTTTTTTTTTTTTTTTTGTAACCCAGAGTAAGCTTTACAGGTCAGGGTACACAAGTGGGTAAGGCTGGGTAAGCCTCAAAGTGGACTACTCTAACCCCGAAAGTGGGTAAGCCTTTTTTTTTTTTTTTTTTTTTTTTTTTTGTAACAGAAAAAGAGATGAGGCCTGGGTAAGCCTTTTTTTTTTTTTTTTTTTTCTAACACAAAAGAGGGTAGGCCTGGGTAAGCCTTAAACGTGGGTAACCCTGGGTAAGCCTTCCTGGGTAAGCCTTTTTTTTTTTTTTTTTTTTTGTAACAGAAAAAGAGTGTAAGCCTTTTTTTTTTTTTTTTTTTGGTAACAGAAAAAGAGGGTAGGCCTGGGTAAGCCTTAAAAGTGGGTAACCCTTGGTAAGCCTTCCTGGGTAAGACTTTTTTTTTTTTTTTTTTTTGTAACCCAGAGTAAGCTTTACAGGTCAGGGTACTTTACAGGTCAGGGTACACAAGTGGGTAAGGCTGAGTAAGCCTCAAAGTGGACTACTCTAACCCCGAAAGTTGGTAAGCCTTTTTTTTTTTTTTTTTTTTTTTTTTGTAACAGAAAAAGAGATTAAGCCTGGGTAAGCCTTTTTTTTTTTTTTTTTTTTCTAACACAAAAAGAGGGTAGGCCTGGGTAAGCCTTAAAAGTGGGTAACCCTGGGTAAGCCTTCCTGGGTAAGCCTTTTTTTTTTTTTTTTTTTGTAACAGAAAAAGAGGGTAAGCCTTTTTTTTTTTTTTTTTTTGGTAACAGAAAAAGAGGGTAGGCCTGGGTAAGCCTTAAAAGTGGGTAACCCTGGGTAAGCCTTCCTGGGTAAGCCTTTTTTTTTTTTGTAACCCAGAGTAAGCTTTACAGGTCAGGGTACTTTACAGGTCAGGGTACCCAAGTGGGTAAGGCTGGGTAAGCCTCAAAGTGGACTACTCTAACCCCGAAAGTGGGTAAGCCTTTTTTTTTTTTTTTTTGTAACAGAAAAAGAGTGTAAGTCTTTTTTTTTTTTTTTGGTAACAGAAAAAGAGGGTAGGCCTGGGTAAGCCTTATAAAAGTGGGTAACGCTGGGTAAGCCTTTTTTTTTTTTTTTTTGTAACAGAAAAAGAGGGTAAGCCTTTTTTTTATTTTATTTTTTGGTAACAGAAAAAGAGGGTAGGCCTGGGTAAGCCTTAAAAGTGGGTAACCCTGGGTAAGCCTTCCTGGGTAAGCCTTTTTTTTTTTTTTGTAACCCAGAGTAAGCTTTACAGGTCAGGGTACACAAGTGGGTAAGGCTGGGTAAGCCTCAAAGTGGACTACTCTAACCCCGAAAGTGGGTAAGCCTTTTTTTTTTGTAACAGAAAAAGAGAGTAGGCCTGGGTAAGCCTTTTTTTTTTTTTTTTCTAACAAAAAAGAGGGTAGGCCTGGGTAAGCCTTGAAAGTGGGTAACCCTGGGTAAGCCTTCTTGGGTAAGCCTTTTTTTTTTTTGTAACAGAAAAAGAGGGTAAGCCTTTTTTTTTTTTTTTTTGGTAACAGAAAAAGAGGGTAGGCCTGGGTAAGCCTTTAAAGTGGGTAACCCTGGGTAAGCCTTGTTGGTTAGGCCTGGGTAAGCCTTTTTGCTTAGGCCGGGGTAAGTCTAACGGGTTATTAAAAAAAGAGGGTAGGCCTGGGTAAGCCTTTAAAGTGGGTAACCCTGGGTAAGCCTTGTTGGTTAGGCCTGGGTAAGCCTTTTTGCTTAGGCCGGGGTAAGTCTTACGGGTTATTAAAAAAAGAGAGTAGGCCTGGGTAAGCCTTAAAAGTTGGTAACCCTGGGTAAGCCTTGTTGGTTAGGCCTGGGTAAGCCTTACGGGTTATTAACCCCAACAAAAAAAGAGGGTAGGCCTGGGTAACTCTTAAAAGTGGGTAACCCTGGGTAAGCCTTATTGGTTAGGCCTGGGTAAGCCTTTCCCATCGTTACATATCAACAGGGTTAGCCAAGGTAAAAGAATGAATCCCTAACCCTGGCTAGACAAGGACCAACAATGAGCAATGGCGCTATTGACACCATAGGTATGAGAATGAGTCAAGGAGTAAGGTTTATTGTTCAGGAGCACTTGGCTAAACAAGGACCAAAAATGAGTAATGGCGCTATTGACGATAGAGAGCTCTGGTCTTCACCATTGGTCTTAAAATGAGTCAAGGAGTAAAGTTCAATATTGGGTGGTAAAATGAGTCCGTGATATGAACGAAAATTGTTGAAAATGGCGTTACACTAAAAATCAATCAGTCAATCAATATTGGTTTTCTCTGAACGGCTCAAATCAATCAAATAATATTACGTACATATTAAAACATGTTCACAAGATAAATACCACTAACCTTTCGTTCGAATCCTCAGTATCCAATAAAAAACACAATTATAATACACTTCCAAATAAATCAAAGTACACAGTCAATACCTAATAAATCCAAAACGATTACAAACAATACAAGACGAATTTTGATGCAGAGCATCAAAGGACGCCGCGCATGATTTTGAAGCATGACTTAAAGGAAGCAGGTGTAGTTCAGTACATTTAAATAACGTGTGAAAACAGACAGGATGTAAATATTTCGAACAAGAAGGCCAAATGTCCCTTTATCATAACCAAAAAGGCCAAGATGTGCCTATATTGCTCACCTGGCTACCATAGCCTATAATAAAAGGTTACCATACAACATGAAGTTTCTTAATTTTTTACCAATACACGGTTTCAAATCGATATCTCGAAATGTTCGAGAAAAAAAAAAAAAAAAAAAAAAAAAAATATCAAGATATCGCAAATTTCTGAGATAACGAGAAAAAAAAAATATAAAAAAAAATAATCGAGAAATCGAAATGTTCGAACATATTGATATCTTTTTTTTTTTGTTTTTTTGTTTTTTTGATATCTCGAACTTTTCGAAAAAGAAAATTATATTTTTTTTCGATATCTCGAACTTTCCGATATCTCGAACTTACCAATTTTTTTTCATATTTTTTTCGATATCTCGAACTTTCCGATATCTCGAAATTTTCGGTATCTCGAACTTGTCGATATCTCGTACTTGTCAATATCTCGAACTTTCCGATAAAGTTCGAGATATCGAGTTTTTTTTTTTTAAAGATATCGAAAAGTTATTGGAAAGCTCGAGATATCGAGAAGAAGAAAAAAAAAAAAAAAAAAAAAAAAAAGAGATATCGGAAAGTTAGAGATATCGAAAGTTCGAGATATTGGAAAGTTCGAGATATCGAAAGTTTCGAGATATCGATATGTTCGATTTGTCAATAAATGTTCAAGTTAAAAACATTCGTTTTATCAATGTATTCGAGATATCGATGTGTTCGAGTCATCGGTATGTTCGAGATATCGATATGTTCGAGTTATCAATATGTTCAAGTTATTTGACCAAAAAGACATTCGTTTTTTGCGTGTACAATGACCTCAGACAAATTTCGTACCTAAACCTCTTAATTTGCGAATGTCTAATCGAATGTCTAATGTCTAACTGACCAATTAGACATTCGTTTTTTTAATGTACAATGACCTCCGACGAATTTGGGTTATAGATCTTGTAATTTGCTAATGTCTAATCGAATGTCTAATGTCTAACTGACCAATTAGACATTCGTTTTTTGAATGTACAATGATCTCTGACGAATTTCGAACCTAAGTATAGTAATTTGCGAATGTCTAATCGAATGTCTAATGTCTAACTGACCAATTAGACATTCGTTTTTTGCACGTACAATGACCTCCGACGAATTTGGTACCTAAATCTCTTAATTTGCGAATGTCTAATCGAATGTCTAATGTCTAACTGACCAATTAGACATTCGTTTTTTGAATGTAGAATGACCTCCGAGGAATTTGGTACCTAAATCTCTTAATTTGCGAATGTCTAATCGAATGTCTAATGTCTAACTGACCAATTAGACATTCGTTTTTTGAATGTACAATGACCTTCGAGGAATTTGGTACCTAAATCTCTTAATTTGCGAATGTCTAATCGAATGTCTAATGTCTAACTGACCAATTAGACATTCGTTTTTTTAATGTACAATGACCTCCGACGAATTTGGGTTATAGATCTTGTAATTTGCGAATGTCTAATCGAATGTCTAATGTCTAACTGACCAATTAGACATTCGTTTTTTGAATGTACAATGATCTCTGACGAATTTGGAACCTAAGTATAGTAATTTGCGAATGTCTAATCGAATGTCTAATGTCTAACTGACCAATTAGACATTCGTTTGTTGCACGTACAATGACCTCCGACGAATTTGGTACCTAAATCTCTTAATTTGCGAATGTCTAATCGAATGTCTAATGTCTAACTGACCAATTAGACATTCGTTTTTTGATTGTACGTTGACCTACGACGAATTTGGAACCTAAATATCGTAATTCGCGAATGTCTAATCGAATGTCTAATGTCTAACTGACCAATTAGACATTCGTTTTTTGCATGTACAATGACCTCCGACGAATTTGGTACATAAATCCCTTAATTTGCGAATGTCTAATCGAATGTCTAATGTCTAACTGACCAATTAGACATTCGTTTTTTGAATGTACAATGATCTCTGACGAATTTGGAACCTAAGTATAGTAATTTGCGAATGTCTAATCGAATGTCTAATGTCTAACTGACCAATAAGACATTCGTTTGTTGCACGTACAATGACCTCCGACGAATTTGGTACCTAAATCTCTTAATTTGCGAATGTCTAATCGAATGTCTAATGTCTAACTGACCAATTAGACATTCGTTTTTTGATTGTACGTTGACCTACGACGAATTTGGAACCTAAATATCGTAATTCGCGAATGTCTAATCGAATGTCTAATGTCTAACTGACCAATTAGACATTCGTTTTTTGCATGTACAATGACCTCCGACGAATTTGGTACATAACTCCCTTAATTTGCGAATGTCTAATCGAATGTCTAATGTCTAACTGACCAATTAGACATTCGTTTTTTGAATGTACAATGACCTCCGACGAATTTGGGTTATAGATCTTGTAATTTGCGAATGTCTAATTGAATGTCTAATGTGGAATTAGACATTCGATATTTAACATTTGCGATTTTTCTGAATGTCTAATTGAATGTCTTATGTCTAATTAGACATTCGATAATCAAAATTAGCGAATGTCTAATCGAATGTCTAACGTCTAATTAGACATTCGAATATTTTTTTTGAATGTCTAATGTCTAACGTCTAATGCTCTGCCAACTTCACACACTTTTATAAATAGGCAAAAACATCCGGCGAATTTTGGGCCCGTAAACTAAACAATTAAAAACGCGTAGCCTAGAAAGTTTGGGAAAAGTGAACTTTTTCTCTGAGCTTTGATGAATTGGGTCAGGGCCGTAAACCAAACAATCAAAAACAGCGTAGCCTAGACAGTTGGGGAAAAGTTATTAAATACAAATTAAATGTGTATAAAGTTTTGTAATAACGGTAGAAGACAAACGTATTTTGTATCTTGTTGTTTCTTAAATCAGTTAATACAATTTATTGATTCATAAAGGTTGTTTTTTTCAATCAAACAACAGAGGTTTTTTTAACAATAATAACATTGGTTTCTCCCTTTTCGATTACGTCACCCCATGGTACAAAATTAAAACCTATCCCATACTGACGCCGCGCTCCCACGCGGCGTCAATAAAGATTGTAATTAAACAGTTAAATTCAATACTACATATAATAACATCTGCACTCATCAACGTTTAAACAGCAACTGAACAAAGAAGATGGAAGCAACCCCTTTTTTTAGGGTAGGCCTGGGTAAGCCTTGTTACTAAAAATAGATTTATGCAGTTTGGATTAACCCAGCCATTCCCATCATTACATATCAACAGGGTTAGGGTTATTAAGCCTTACATGATGAGTCAATGAGTAAGATTCATTGTTCAGGATCACTTGGCTAGTGCAAGGACCAACAATGAGCATTGGCGCTATTGGTGCTAGAGAACTCCCGTCTTCACCATTGGTCTTAGAATGAGTCAAGGAGTAAAGTTCAATGTCCTGGAGCTCTTGGCTAGGGCAAGGACCAACAATGGGCATTGGCGCTATTGGTGCTAGAGAACTCCCGTCTTCACCATTGGTCTTAGAATGAGTCAAGGAGTAAAGTTCAATGTCCTGGAGCTCTTGGCTAGGGCAAGGACCAACAATGAGCATTGGCGCTATTGGTGCTAGAGAACTCCCGTCTTCACCATTGGTCTTAGAATGAGTCAAGGAGTAAAGTTCAATGTCCTGGAGGGTTCTTGGCTAGGGCAAGGACCAACAATGAGCATTGGCGCTATTGGTGCTAGAGAACTACCGTCTTCACCATTGGTCTTAGAATGTGTCAAAAAGTAATGTTAAAATTACCGAAGCAATTGGCTCAATAAGGACCAACAATGAGCATTGGCGCTATTGGTGCTAGAGAACTCCCGTCTTCACCATTGGTCTTAGAATGAGTCAAGGAGTAAAGTTCAATGTCCTGGAGCTCTTGGCTAGGGCAAGGACCAACAATGAGCATTGGCGCTATTGGTGCTAGAGAACTCCCGTCTTCACCATTGGTCTTAGAATGTGTCAAAAAGTAATGTTAACATGACCGGAGCAATTGGCTCAATAAGGACCAACAATGAGCATTGGCGCTATTGGTGCTAGAGAACTCCCGTCTTCACCATTGGTCTTAGAATGTGTCAAAAAGTAATGTTAAATGTTCAATAAGGACCAACAATGAGCATTGGCGCTATTGGTGAACCGTAACGCAAGAACTCCGTTGCTGGTATGTGTGTACATACATTCCCATTGTACAGTTACAACTTTTGAAATAATACCCTCTGACATCAGGTTCGTAACTGTAGCTTCTGCAAATGACTTTACAGACCTTTACCCACCTTAATTTACATTCACACAGTCTAATGATTTTAAATAGAAAGTGGGACCTCATTGGAAAGTACCTTAAATTGAGTATAGTGTATTACAATTGTTTGTCCGTTGGCCATCTATTAATAAACTATATTGATAGATGTTCACCCTTGTACCACACTGAGGTCGACAAACTTGACAAGGGGCGGAACCAGTTGATTACCAGTCCCTAATCAGAATGAATTACGTGCTCAACTTAATCACAGAGCAAATCAGAGTACAAAACAGAGTAAACCAGAAGAAAAGAAACATAACAAAACAAAATAAACTAACCACAAACGTTCCAACCTACTAAGCAGCGTCATCACGTGTTTACCGTTCAGGAGAATTAGGTGGTGCTTCTGTCGGCATGTCCGGTGTAGCATCCTTAAGAAGTCTGAAATTAGTATGATTGTCCTGCAGAAACTGGACAACCGTATTAGTTTCATCCTCATTCCAAAACGCAAACCCTGGCAACCCAGAAACATTCACCTGCACCACGTCCATGGCGTTCTCGCTAACGAAAGCACGAAGCTGTGGAAACACGTGATGCGCCACTAAAACAACGGCTGTTGGAGCGTCCATGATAGAGTTAATTAATCTTGTTGATCTATTTTTAGTAACAAGGCTTACCTAGCCTTACCCACTTTCGGGGTTAGGGTTAATAACCCGAAAGGCTTACCCAGCCTTAACCCAGAGTAAGCTTTACAGGTCAGGGTACACAAGTGGGTAAGGCTGGGTAAGCCTCAAAGTGCCTAACCCCGAAAGTGGGTAAGCCTTTTTTTTTGTTTTTTTTTGTAACAGAAAAAGAGGGTAAGCCTTTTTTTTTTTTTTTTTTTTCTAACACAAAAAGAGGGTAGGCCTGGGTAAGCCTTAAAAGTGGGTAGCCCTGGGTAAGCCTTCCTGGGTAAGCCTTTTTTTATTTATTTTTTTGTAACCCAGAGTAAGCTTTACAGGTCAGGGTACACAAGTGGGTAAGGCTGGGTAAGCCTCAAAGTGGACTACTCTAACCCCAAAAAGTGGGTAAGCCTTTTTTTTTTTTTTTTTTTTTTGTAACATAAAAGAGAGTAGGCCTGGGTAAGCCTCTTTTTTTTTCTAACACAAAAAGAGGGTAGGCCTGGGTAAGCCTTAAAAGTGGGTAACCCTGGGTAAGCCTTCCTGGGTAAGCCTTTTTTTTTTTTTTTTTTTCTAACACAAAAAGAGGGTAGGCCTGGGTAAGCCTTAAAAGTGGGTAACCCTGGGTAAGCCTTCCTGGGTAAGCCTTTTTTTTTTTTTTTTTTTTGTAACATAATAACTCGAGTAAGCTTTACAGGTCAGGGTACACAAGTGGGTAAGGCTGGGTAAGCCTCAAAGTGGGTTACTACCCTAACCCCGAAAGTGGGTAAGCCTTTTTTTTTTGGCAGATCTCAATGGAATTTTCCACTTTTTTAATTAGGTCACCTAGGGTTATGATTTTTTTTTTTCAAGAACAAATCATGGTTCGGAAAATTTAATGGTGACATTCATTTTTCGATATCACTTCCGGTTCGTAATGTCAGATATCAATGGAATTTTCCACTTTTTGAATTAGGTCACCAAGGGTTATGATTTTTTTTTTCAAGAACAAATCATGGTTCGGAAAATTCAATGGTGACATTCATTTTTCGATATCACTTCCGGTTCGTAATGTCAGATCTCGATGAAATTTTCAACTTTTTGAATTAGGTCACCAAGGGTTATGATTTATTTTTTTCAAGAACAAATCATGGTTCGGAAAATTCAATGGTGACATTCATTTTTCGATATCACTTCCGGTTCGTAATGTCAGATCTCAATGGAATTTTCAACTTTTTGAATTAGGTCACCAAGGGTTATGATTTTTTTTTTTCAAGAACAAATCATGGTTCGGAAAATTCAATGGTGTCATTCAAAAACATCATAACATTCTGATAGAATAATAGATAAAATTAATTGTGTATGCCATGGCACCTAGTCCCCCGAGTTCTTACTCGTATTAGCTGCATTGTTGCAGGGGTCTCATCGGGCGCCACCCGACTCATTGTTGCTAGGTTTTTGGCAACTCACTGTATAACACTTTAACACTATATTATTCCGAGTGTTGGTGAGCGGATGCACATACGTCAACATTAAAGCATCTTGCATGACCTTCAATATCATTGCACACTAAGTTATCCAAGTGTCTATGTCACCGTATGCACGACCATTTTGAAAAAAGGATAAAAGCATGTTCACCATGCTAAATACTACTAACCTTGCGTTGATATCCTTATTATTCCATATAATCCATTTATAAATACACAATTTAATAAACACTTCCCAAACAATCGCCTTAGTCCCTTACCCTTTGTTTATGATTGAAATGTTAATAATCCTTTACATTCGTTTGAGTTTAAATCGAAATGCCGTTATTGTTCTGAATGGTATACCGGCTTTTGCACACTCGTCCTTAAATATATCATACAACTGGCCATCCGTTACACCTACTTTTCTTCGCTTAGCAGTATTATGAAGAATTTCCAACTCTCCCCCACCCCAGGCAACTTTTCGTTTCCCTAATGGAGCACTTATCGGTTCTCTTCTGCCTACTTGCTCTGCTATGTTATCTGCTATTCCTTCATCGTTTATTCGATTATGTTCTACCTCCTCTGAGAATGTCTGGACAAGTATTTTAGGAAACTCTCTTTCTTCTTTCTGTTTAGCAGATACGTCCTCTTTATGTGATGTACCTGGCAATTTCCGTGGTATACTGTGGTGCAGACGAAACAAGGTAAACTTGTTGAATTTTGCCATCTGCATTTTACTCAGTATTTCATAATCACGTAAATTGTATTGGTTCACAGGTAGATCCTCCATCAGTTTTGCGAGGCAATTATAATCCACAAACCATCCATCCATCATGAGAGCTATACATGAAATAAAAGTTAATACGCAAAGCAACCCATCTTCATCTAGTCTTTCTTTCCCTAGTTTCCTCCTGGTTGCTTCAATCCAGGGGAATGAAACAGGAACTGTCTTTAATTTACTAACGTGTATAAGACCACGGCGTTCCGTTTCTGCCACAACTAACTCTGACAAAACCCTAGGAGACTCACCAGCCCATTCGTTATTGTTAATAAGTTTCCATAGTCCAAAAGTTCTCTTCCAGCTCAAACAAGAATTTCCGTGATTATCGTATGTCTTGAACGCAGGAAAATGTTTAAAACGGCACTCTTTGAAGCCTTCAAGAAGTATTTTGCACGCATCAGTGTTTGTGTCAATTACCATATTACAAAGTACACCAAACGTCATGTTGTTTCTCCTGTCACGTCTACCATTTAATAACCGCACAATTTGGTTTATGGTTACGGAACCGTGGACTAAAGTACTCGAAACATTGTCAGAAAACAACTGGCGTTTAAAGTCTTCCATTCTGCAGAGCATATCGCCGTTACTATAAAAGTCATCAATTAATGTGTGTAAAAGTCGACGACCTAACACAAAATCAATCCCTTTTAATACGTCATGGATTCCCACGCTTCTTCTGATCATGCCTTTTATGTTTTCAGATGATGTCCATATCTCACATGGAAGTATGTATTCCTCATAATGCATGCACGCACTCCATAGTTCCAATGCCAAAAAAACCCTTTGGTCGGTTAAACTTCGATTTTTAAGCAATTTCCCTGGACCAAGACAAGATTCACAGAGTAGATGTCACTTCTGTGACAGAAAGGACTTCCCCATAACATTTTTTCGAGTGCTAATTCCAATTGGTAGGCTTTCCAGATTCCCTCTACGTTGCCTTTACAACTGAATGTGTCTTTCAACTGTTGAAGTTTTAAACATATCCATAGTCCTGTTCCTTGAATGGCTTTAATGAAGCTATGCGAAAATGGCACTAGCATAGGTCTATTCTCTAGCAAGGTAAACACGTTGTCTGTGTTTATGAAATGTGTAGCTTTGAGCACATCTTTCAGTTCATAAGGTTCAATAACTATCTCTAACCGAGCGCTGGTTTCCTGCATGACAATGAAATTGCTTTCCATAGTGCTTATATAGGCGTTTGCGTCGCGCAGGAATGCATTCTTTGTCTGACGCTCAAAAACCATGCCACCGGCTATTACTCCCGAAACTGGATGAAATCTAGTTTGTGGTCTTCGGTGAGGTGAATCTGTATATAGCTGGATACATCTGAGTTTTCCACAATTGTTTACAATAACGTTTCTAAGCTCCACAGTTATGTCCATCGCCCTACCATCAAGATTACTCTGATAGTTACCACACTCACGGAAAGATAATGCGTTTCTCAAAACACCTCGTGCTGCAACAACCTGTTGAAGACCAGTCATGGACCACATAAGTGACATCACATCCGAAGAAATATTCACTGCTGCATGAACAGTCACTCGTTTGATTCTTTCCTTAATAAATTGTCCCAAGCTAACTCCGGTGCGAGATTTTTCCCCAAAGCGGAAACAAAAAAGTATGATTTTCATGCTCGGAATATTTGATATCTCATCGATACACTGTTGTAATATTGATAAAATGCACTTCTGGTCGTCTGGCAAAACGGTCATTGAATTTACATTGTTAATATCGTTCTTTAATACAGACCCGCTTATTCGTATCATATTCCTCACTATTCCTTTCTGAAATCGGTTACTCAAAGACCTGAACACACCTTCACAAAGTACTTTTACATTACCGCAGTTAAAATCTCCGCGAGTGCGTTCGCTGGAAGGAATAATACCAATCCAACATTCCCAACCCATTTCATAAAAGAGTTGAAAACCAACACATTGGTTGAAGAGCTTAAGTTCACATTTTGTATATTCTGTCAAGTCAATGTGTTTTTTCAACATTGAACGTATTGCTCTAGCTGGACTTTTCGGGAACAGCGTTAATCGTCGAACTGGAATTTCAATGCCTTCAAGACTTTTCAGTTCCACGACACATCCATCTACATCAGTGGTGAATTGAAGAAAAGCATGTTGTTCTACTGGTTTAACGGCAACACTTCTCGCGTATACCATATCACTGCTTTTTAAGAAGCTCTCAATTCCACCATTTTTTGCGATTACACTTATTAAGGAGTCATTCTCTTCCATTCCGTCAAACAAACCATCTTCAATATCCACTTCCAAGTTATCCCCCATAGTTACCAACTTTATCTGTAACGATTTACAGTTATGAATAAACGTAACGTTTAAAATATTTTAAAACGAACACATCACAAATTACAATCCGACTGTTCACAGTAATGGTTAGCATTCAAATGACAAAAGTGGGTAAGGCTGGGTAAGCCTCAAAGTCGGTCACCCTGAGTAAGCCTTACAGGTTAGGGTACACAAGTGGGTAAGGCTGGGTAAGCCTTTTTGCTTAGGCCGGGGTAAGTCTTACGGGTTATTAAAAAAAGAGGGTAGGCCTGGGTAAGCCTTAAAAGTGGGTAACCCTGGGTAAGCCTTGTTGGTTAGGCCTGGGTAAGCCTTTTTGCTTAGGCCGGGGTAAGTCTTACGGGTTATTAAAAAAAGAGGGTAGGCCTGTGTAAGCCTTAAAAGTGGGTAACCCTGGGTAAGCCTTGTTGGTTAGGCCTGGGTAAGCCTTTTTGCTTAGGCCGGGGTAAGTCTAACGGGTTATTAAAAAAAGAGGGTAGGCCTGGGTAAGCCTTTAAAGTGGGTAACCCTGGGTAAGCCTTGTTGGTTAGGCCTGGGTAAGCCTTTTTGCTTTAGGCCGGGGTAAGTCTTACGGGTTATTAAAAAAAGAGGGTAGGCCTGGGTAAGCCTTAAAAGTGGGTAACCCTGGGTAAGCCTTGTTGGTTAGGCCTGGGTAAGCCTTACGGGTTATTAACCCCAACAAAAAAAGAGGGTAGGCCTGGGTAACCCTTAAAAGTGGGTAACCCTGGGTAAGCCTTATTGGTTAGGCCTGGGTAAGCCTTTCCCATCGTTACATATCAACAGGGTTAGCCAAGGTAAAAGAATGAATCCCTAACCCTGGCTAGACAAGGACCAACAATGAGCAATGGCGCTATTGACACCATAGGTCTGAGAATGAGTCAAGGAGTAAGGTTTATTGTTCAGGAGCACTTGGCTAAACAAGGACCAAAAATGAGCAATGGCGCTATTGACGATAGAGAGCTCTGGTCTTCACCATTGGTCTTAAAATGAGTCAAGGAGTAAAGTTCAATATTGGGTGGTAAAATGAGTCCGTGATATGAACGAAAATTGTTGAAAATGGCGTTACACTAAAAATCAATAAGTCAATCAATATTGGTTTTCTCTGAACGGCTCGAGGTTGAATAGCTCAATAACGGTCATTACAGTAAGTATGCACGAAACAATTGTCGCATTTGCGTAAATGACGAAGCCGTGAAATGTGTTGTGTTATTAACAAACACTGAGATTCACTTTTGTTTTTTTACTTTAGTTGTTGTAGTTGTCAAAATGCTTAAGAAACACCCTGTTCTTTTTTTATCTCATTTTACAAACTTACGTTTGGTGATCATACTTAGTAGTTTCAGGAGTACTGGAGTGACAACGCCAGGAATCACATGCGTAGGTGAACTGGCTGCCGTGCTATGACTGTACAATTGTATATCATTGAAAAACGGTACGAAACACTCTAACAATCTACCGTTTACAAATCAATTATATACCAGACAGACATAAGACATAAATACTATAAATATATACACTTTTACCAAAATATAAATATATAAGAACAAATATAATACCGTATGCTTCTTTATGATGCATTGTTATATTTAGAAATAGATTAGAGTTTGTTTTGTTAATCATTATCCACAATGGAACATCGTGCTAATAATAAAAATCTGTTTAGAGTGGCGTTTACCGCTACACAAACAAAGGAAATTCACTGCGTGTTCAAAGGTACACTTAATTTGGGGTGTTACAATATCAAAATCCCTCGAAATAATCCATTTAAATTTCCTAAAAAATATTCTCGGGGTCGAATTGTCATCAAGTAACGCAGGTGTTTATGGCGAGCTAGGCAGGTATCCGCTTTTTATCAGCAGATACGTTGCTATTAATAAATATTTGTTTAAACTATTGGCGAGTGACAATATCATATTAAGAAATGTGTGCAATAAATTATTAGAAGATTGCAATAACGGGTGTAATAATTGGCTTTCCGATATCAAAACTATTTTATGTAATACTAGATTCTTATATGTGTGGGAAAATCCATGGAGTGTTGACCACAAACAATTTCCAAAAGTATTCAAACAGCGTCTTACTGATAACTACATACTAACTTGGTCGTCAGACATAGAAGCAAATAGAATACTGACCCTCTATAAAGCTGTTAAAATAGAATTTAACTATGAACCATATCTGGACTATATACGTAATAAAACACTTAGGGCATACATGTCAAAAATACGTCTATCGTCACACACTTTAAGAATTGAAACTGACAGATATGGTCAAAATCGCATCGATAGACACTTAAGAAAATGTAACATATGTAACATTGCAGAGATCGAAGACGAATATCATTTCATTTTAGTTTGTAAACAATACTCGGACATTAGAATTAAATACATAAAAAAATACTATTATAATAATCCAAGTATGTTTAAATTATCTATATTACTCGATTCAAAAAATAAAAATAAAATATTAAACTTATGCTATTATATGAAGGAAGCCTTCTCACTGAGAAAATAATTCTTTAATACTTTAGAAAACGAAATTGTTCAACGATTATAGAAAAATCCTAGCTGGCTGGAGCATAAATGCCACATGTCAAATTTTGAAAAATACATGTTTTTAAAATACAATAATTTGTGTTTAAAGTACATGTAAAACATCGTCCGTATATCAAGGATGCAATATGCGATACATTTGGGTGGATATTTGTACAACAATTGATGTGCCAATCATGAGATTAAGTACAAATAGTCAAGCAAACAACTGATGAGATTACACTGTATTATGTTGACATTATTTGAAGTATAACCAAGTATTTATATGAAATTGTATCATGCAACATTTAATGTCTACCTCTTGCTATACGCTATATACACCAACAGTCGCCTGTAAAGCATTGTCGCTCCTTTCAATGAAAGCTCAAATAACTATTACCATGCAATTATAAACAAAATGACATTCAGCTAGTGCGTGTGTGTGCAAGGCTACCAATACATCCTTCTTATAATGGTAACAGCTTGCACATACAAGCGCTTGCTTATGTTAGCAAACCAATCTATTCAAATAAGCAGAAAAAGAGATATTTGGTTGCTATCCTCTTTTATCAAATTAATATTTATATTATAACCCGAGTAATCATGTTTATATGTGAGTGAGTGTGTGTATGTGTGCGTGTGTGTGTGTGTGTGTGTGTGCGCACGCGAGCGAGCGAGCGAGCGAGCTATTGCGCGAATGTGTCATGTGCATGCAATTTATTTATTAATACTTATATTGGATGATGAAAAACTGTATAGTTTAAGTCAATAACATATCTATCTATCTTAACCAATGATGTTACATCTGCCACAATAAGTGCTAATCTGTCTTATTGTGAAAGGATATACCAAAGTAACGGTAATGTGTAAGCTTTAATGAATCAATATTTGACAAGACTTCCTTGGCGACGGGTTTTTATACCTCGGACAATCAGATTTTATGGTGACATTTTGTCATCTTGGACAATTACCGTAAAGCAAATCGTATCATTCCGATAATTACTCCTAGATTTATAGCTCTATCTGTTTAACAATGTCGATTCTTATGGCATTCCTGTTTCCTGTCAGTATCTGCTAAATCAATATGTCGGATCTCTTTTGTCTTTCTCACTGAGTGATGGAGACAAATCGAATTCTTGTTACACAGATCAAGCTAATATCATTTTACGTTTGATATTACCTTTTAATTGTAAAATATTTATTACAGCAACAGAATTATACTATCTGGAGTTTTAATATTGTTATTTAGGTCGGTTTGATACACCACTTTCAACACCATCGTTAAGTTATATCACGGTGTGTTCTTGGTAAATTACCAGTACTACTGGTCCATTTATCCTGACACCAGCCAGTCAGTCGTAATGCTAACACGACAAGCCTGAGTTCCAAGGAGGGAAAACTATTAATAGGGTTTTAGTATAGACGATATTTCAACTCATATTGAATATCTTTTTCGTTAGTGGTATTGCACATTTTAACTGGTTTAAAGTTCCAGTTTTTTCTGGAACACTGACACTGTTGTTGTTGTAAAATGTTTTACTAAGCTTTTAACACTTTTCAGTTATATCGCGGCGTTTCCTTAGCAAGTTACCAGTATAGTAGGTTCTACGAATACCGTGTTATCACGAATACCAAGGTAAACCACAAAACCGGTGTTTTCTTTGTTGCGCGCGCAAAACCGGATATCGTATAATTCCATTAAGAAACCCCGTTATCCTGACTTTCAAATGCTACAATTTACCTTTTCAAAAAAAGAAAATCCTACTTGCCCTGACCCTTCACCAACAAAAACGTCATTTTTTTAATAGTAAAACTGTTGTTGATTTTGTTCTTTCACATGTGAACATGTTGTCCATTAGCTGCTTATGACATCATAGGAATTTGAAGTCACATTATTTCATTCCGTGAAGTTTTCTCGACTATTGAAAACATGGAAAAAATTAAGGACCAAAATTCTAAAAAAATAATTGTATTTTTGGCCTGTATGTTTTCGGTGGTTATAAATGCTAACATATGCTATTTTTAAACTTTTAAATCATATACTGTGTTACAAAGATTAAGGATGTTATTATAAGGACTAAAAAAATAACAAAGAAATGGGTCATTTTTGGAAAATATGATTAAATTGTGCCAATAAGAAAATTTAACAAACTGATTCTGAAAATATCGTGTAAATAGGTTCATAGTTTTGAACAGTTAATAAATTAACATTTCAATTAAATATAACTGTTCTAGTGACAAATGTTTTATAGGATAATCATTTTCACATTAAATCTCACAATCTTGTAAAGAGTTGATACAACAGGACCACCATACTAATGCTTTTTACACCGGTGAGTGATTGCCTCCCTTGAAAGTCAATTTCTGCGGATGGACTCGACTTTTGGAACTTTGCACAGAAGTGAATGATTATTTGGTGTAAGTTAAATAACAAGGATATATAGGACGAGTGACACTGGATATAATTTACAGTTAAGTTTGCTTTTTAAAAAAACGTAAGTACACCAATAATAGGGAGTCCCATCCTACTAACCTGACACCAGCTAGGCAGGCTAATTCTAGAACGTTTTTGAAATGACCGGAGATCAAACCCGCGACCTCTCGCACCCGAAGCTGACGCTCGACCACTACAACACCGAGACGGCAAATAATTTTCAAAAAATTTGCTCAAACGGTTTCATGAAACTTCTGACACAGACTATCAATTTGGATCAGATGTATATAATTGATGGGCAGCCATTGACACTGCTCAGTTGGTCCTCCCTTGAAACAGTTTAATTAATCATAGCTCTGCTCCTAGATAATGTTTACATTGTTGATTGATTGATTGATTGATTGATTGATTGATTGTTTGATTGATTGATTGATTGATTGTTTGATTGATTGATTGATTGATTGATTGATTGGTGTCTTACGCCGCTTTCAACATTGTTTCAGTTATATCATGGGTTACATCTTAAAATTCCTTGGTATGGCCTGGCCGGAGATTGAACACGTTTGTATTGGCTTGAGAACAAGACACATGGTCTATACCTACGTATTGTGTTAATTTTTATTAATATTATGAGAAATCAATTACAATCGTGAACTATTGAAAAACTTCATTTTTCAAATCAAGTATAGTTCGACTTTGAAGAATTCAAAATCATACTAGGGCTTAAAAAGCATCTCAGCCAATCCAACATTTGGGGGAAATGGAGTATCTATACATAAATAGCAATTTAAAGCATATTGTAAATTGAATGACGTCATATATTACGCCACTACCTGATTTAGGAGTATATACTATCCATGTAATGAAAGTCCCATCAACACAACTACAGTAGTCAAAATATAACGTCAGTTATGTAATTTATGAGTCGTCCCACGAGAAAACCTGTTTCCAGCTGAGACGGAATGTGTCGGCCCGGATTAGCATGCGCGGATTGCGCATGCTGATCCGGGTCGATACATTACGATACATTACGCAGAGTCCGTGCAGTTGGTTTTCACGTGGAATAGCTCATACATAGAACGTTTGATACAATATTGCTTATTCTTTGCGATTGTTTTCACTATTATAATAACAAACTCGTGCTCACGAAATCGTTTGTTAACAGGCGTAAATAACACTGGGGATAATAATATCGCATCGTCGCTTGAATGGTAAATAAAGGCTGTATATGGAAGATAGACATGTATGCATTCCTGATACGTTGTCTCAATACATTGTTTAAATATTTTATGTTCGGGAGTAATGAATGAAATATTGAAGGTCATAAACTAGTCTATCGACAGGGAAAATTCAGATCCTCAGACATCAGCACATCAATAATGTTATTTATCAAAAAAATAAATAAAAAAAAATGAGTGCAAAGAAGGGACTTCACTAATGTTTGAACATGTCCATTGGAAAATGTACAACTTGGAATTTGGTAACAGTGAAGATCAAGACCAGCCTGTGTAGAGTTCGATCCACGACGGGGTCTTATTAAAAATTTAAAATTAGAATAGTGGCTTTCCCTCTTTGGTGTTCGGAAGTGTACGGTAAGCATTGTGACTTACTCGCTGCTATCAGGATAAACGGGCTAGTAAGTAAGTAAGTAAGTAAGTAAGTAAGTAAGTAAGTAATATTTTATTATAGTGACATGTGTACATATTTTACAAATACAAACATCAAACAATATAAACACCCGGCCGCGTAGGGCCTATAAGTCACTTTTGATAAACAATATTTACAGATAAAAAAAAGATTTGAAAGGAATATCAAAGAATAGAAAATATAGAAAAGCTAGTAACACTTGTAGCTCTTGCTAAGGAAATGCCGTATTGTATCTGTAAATACTGTAATATATATGGACATAAATGAGTTGAAAGAGGCGTAAAAATGCATACATACAACAAAAAAATTCTATCCTAAATTACTATTAATTCCAAAAAAACATCGGAGACTATCAGAGATTTTCAAACACGAAATTCGTATTTATCCGACACCGAAGGAAAGGAGTTTTGGATCCTTCAAAGATAAGTTGGTCTATGAAATCAGACAAACTGTATTTTGTATGTGTCCTACATGCTCTCCTTACTTGTTCGATTGATATTCCTATATTGACACAATCCTTTTACGGCAGCAGTGACACTCGTATGAAAACTTTGTGAACATGGATGATCAAGATCAGATTTAAACCCCGATTTTCACGCCATTCACGTTATTCGGCTATTGCCGATTGATGGTCCTCAAATAATTATGTTTATCATCTGCCCACATACATGTAGTCAGGGGCGTAGCTTTGCAATAATCAATATGTAGGCCGTCTCGTGAGAAAATCAACATTGTGGACTCTGCATAAAGTATCGACCCGGATCAGTCTAAGCATGCCACACATGCGTACCCGGATATACACTATATATCCCCCCTTAGACGGAATGTGTCGGCCGGATCTGTCAGCGCGGACAGCGCAGGCTGATCTGGTCGATACATTACGCAGATGTATATCGCCGCAGTTGCATTTTGGGGGCATTTTTAGAAAAAAATGTGTAGGCACGTGCCTACAGTGCCTAAAGGGAGTTACGCCCCTGGTAGTGTAGGTTTCATTGCAACAGAACTGTTGAAATATGTTACATTTTGGTAGCCCGGTCCAGCACACATCGATGCCGTCCTGAACTTTCTCCTTTGTTATCAAAAGGTCGGGTCAAAAATTATCTTAAAGTACTCTTTAAAGCAATCTAGCCTGATTCATTGAGTTTGGTTAAACGCCATTTTCATTAAAAAAAATTCAGTCATGTCGAGGTTACCAGTTCACAATGTCATGTGCTTTCTGGCTTCCTCACACCAGGACTTCAAATACTATTTTGTCCAAGCAAACGGCTGATTTTTTTAATTAACCGTTTGCCGATTGGTCGAAGACGAATGTCGCATGTTGTATTGATTTTTGTCAAACGTTAGAAAGAATGTTACCAAACTATCTTTAAAGCAATCTAGCTTGATTCATTGAATTTGTTTCAACACCATTTTCAATTTTTGTTCAGTCATGTCGAGTCATGTGCTTTCTGGCTTCCTCACACCAGGACTTCAAATAATATTTTGTCCACGCAAACGGCTGCTTTTTTTAAATAGCCGTGTGCCGATTGGTCGAAGACGAATATCCCATGTTGTATTGATTTTTGTCAAACGTTAGAAAGAATGTTACCAAACTATCTTTAAAGCAATCTAGCTTGGTTTATTGAATTTGGTTAAACGCCATTTTCAATTCTTGTTCAGTCATGTCGAGTCATGTGCTTTCTGGCTTTCTCACACCAGGACTTCAAATAATATTTTGTCCGAGCAAACGGCTGCTTTTTTTTTAATAAACCGTTTGCCGATTGGTCGAAGACGAATGTCGCATGTTGTATTGATTTTTGTCAAACGTTAGAAAGAATGTTGGCCGAGCTGAGGTTCGAACTCACAACGCCTTGATTAACAACCCGCGTCGCTGCCGACTGGGTTACCGTTGCTCGGCTGTGGTCACAGAAAGTCTGTGTAATTATGCTATCTGTTCATGATCACCATTAACCCCTTCCTGCATACAACACATCAACATCAGACGACTAGGTAAACAACTAGGCAAAAACTATTAAACAGAAGTTTTGTTATTGAAAACAGTTGAAAACAGTGAACGGAAAGGAGAACATGCTCATTATATTTTCTCTTTTTCCACAATGTTTTCAATACTCGTCTCCAGTAAATGCGTAAAAATGCGTCTGCATGTGGGAAACGGATAATTCTGAAACCCCAGAATGTCGATTTTCATGTCACATGGGTTGCTCAGATTAAATCTTACACATAAATGTCATTATCTATGTATATTATTATGTTACTTCGTGGGTGAAATATGTGGTGTTTTGTGTATTTCAGAACTGAATTTAAAACATTACTACACAACCAAACCATGTGTCTGTAAATTTGTTGAACATCTGAAAAGTGACAATAGTAACAAGAAAACAATAAAAGAAGAAAACATTGATGAGTTTTGCTAATTGTTTTCGAGGAGCATGTATTCTACGTTTGACTTTCATTCATATAAACTAATCTGACATTGGCTATAGGTAATGCTCATTTTGATATTGTATTGTACCATAATATTGACTAAATATATAGTTAATATACTAGTGGTTAAAATATCTATCTTTTGTTCATCATTGTTTATGTTTGTGTAATAACGGATTCATTCTTATAGCTCATTCATGACATTATATATATCGATTGCTTGTTAGGTGTGTAACGCCGCTTCCAGTCAGTCGTAATACTAAATCCGCAAATCTGAGCGCCAAGGAAGGCAGCCATTTCTACCATTGTTAAAGTATTCCATGATATACATATGTACATATTTATTTGTATGTAACTAGAAAGCATGTAAAGTTTAATTTACAAACAAATAAATATATATACACAAGCATACTGCAGCGATGGTTCTCTCTTGTCTCTACTCTCACGACACCGCACGAATAATGAAACAAGCTATTGAGTTGTCGTGAGAACAGCGTCAAATTCACTTGAATATTTCTTCTCCTCGTGTAAAAGTACGGGAAACGGAAGTTGTAATGGCTATGTGAAGTGCTCTCTGGTTGGTCGATATTTGGTCGTGTCCGGAGTTTTAGCCAATCAGCGATCCATTTATTTTTGTGTCGATATATTTAGTTTTGACGTGTCTGTGTTTTCCGCGGAAATGGTACCCCTTACGGCAACTCAAATATTAAGAAAACGAAGAGACGGATCAAAAATCGGGACGATCATTCGATGTGGCAACTGATGGGCTACACAACGCACACCGAGTGGTTTCTAAATTTTGTTTCTGTTTTCGCCCTGTTTCCATAGCAACGGTGGTTTCTATGGCGACCATACTACAAAAGGAACAACTAGAGCCTAGACCCTTCATCCCTACCAAGTTTGGTCGAAATCCGTTGAATAGTTTTGGCGCTACGTTTGCCACAAACAAACACACAAACGGACAGAAACGAAGACCGACTTTAAGGGTCTCTAGAAGAGAGAACCAATATATCCATTTACTGCGTAGTTGACGTTTGTAGGTATCATACCTTATTACATCTCGCTGGTGTTTAACCCTTTCAGCGCCGAATTGTTTAAAGGAGACTATTCCATGTTCAAACTCGGACGACTCTATTTTCATGTTATAGGATTTTTGGAATATATTCATAACTCACAGCCAAACAATGCAGATTTCAGGTGAGACAGCTCGTTACGAGCTGACTCACCTGAATCTATATTGTTTGCAAAATGCTCAATATTGCCTCTGGCGCTGAAAGAGTTAAACCCATCCCCTCGTCTCTGTCTATATGTATATATACTTATTTGTTTGTAACTAGAAACTATGTAAAGTTTACTTTGTATCAAAACAAAATATATATCCATTAACTGTATAGTTGACATTTGTAGGTATCAGAACTTATTACCTCTCTCTGTTTTTTAAACCCATCCCCTCCTCTCTCTCTATATGTATAAACTTATTTGTTTGTAACTAGAAACTATGTAAAGTTTACTTTGTATCAAAAGAATATATATATCCATGTAATGTATAGATGATATTTATGGCGTGACATTTGCAGGTATCAGACATCATCACCTCTCTCTTATATTGAAACTTAGAAATAACCCACGTCACCGAAGATGCGACCTTCTGAGATTTTGAATGGACATTACAATAAAGTGGAATACATCTGCATTCATTAAAGTGAATAGTGTTAATATATAAAAGATTCCATTTACTCTTCCAATCCGTTAAACCCCATTCATATACAAAACTCTAAGACAATCCGCTGTATGAAGTATGAATGAATACCAAGTGCTCGAGCGGCCGCTGATTCCTTTATAACCCACACACTTTCGTTTGTATAGTATAATTACTGGAAGTTCATGTTTCCAAAGAGACTTAGAAAATGTCAACTGAAAGAGAAAGGAATTGGTTAGCTTCAAACATTTAAACTATTTTAAGTTCTGTGTTGAAAGTCCCTTTTTGTTACCCTTTTTGGCATACACAAGGTCGAGGGCTTGGCGTGAAACGGTTGTAACTAAAAACCTATTTTGAAAACCCTGGTTTAGGGGCAATTTTGACCCCTTTGTAAACAATGCAAATTTAGGTGCCATTGCTCAGAACGAGCAATGGCACCTAAATTTCCATTGTTTACCAAGTAAAATGATTTAACGCTTATAAAGACTTTATGGCGATTAGAGATTAACCTTGGTAACAAAAATACCAATTTAAGTTACAACCGTTTCACGCCAAGCCCTCGAGGTGTCTGTGGGTCTGGAAAACGATCTGAATAAAAAGCAATTTCGTATTTTCCAACAACAACAACAATTTCCCCCGTATAACAAAAAAATCACAGTTCCAAATGTTCGGATGTAACATAGCAGTCGTCACATAAAATACGACACATCTGCTCGTCAAATATCTGTATAACTGAGCGCGAGAGTAAACAAACCCAAGACAATCATCTTCAAAAACTTACAAATGATTAAAAATTTACTATCCGTTTTATAACTGTCTAATAATCCGCCGTTGCCGAGAGCTTAGCGTCGGGGATTTGGAAACGGGCGTCCCGGGCTCCATCCACTGTCGCGTTGGAGTACTCTTGGTCAAGGCTCATGTTCTAGCCTAGTACTGGTTTGTTTACCCAGGGATCATGAGTAAATTAACTGTCTCCGTGATATAACTGAAAATAATGTTTAAAACTTCGAAACATCCCAATAAAACAAATAAAACAATGTAAATGTGTCCGGTACTTTATCACAAGCCACGTTTTACCACGACGTAATATTATTTGTCATTGAGCTGGAAAGGGCATCTTTTGCAAATTACAAAAACAGAAAAAGGACACAAAGACATATAATAAAAGTAAATAGAGCTATTTTATGGCCATTAACGCCTCTGTAGGATACCATAATGTCAGACTAGAAAACGAGGTTATTAAAACCCTTTCCCACATACAACAAATACAACAAATATATAGCATGCTATTTTGAAACCATCTATGCAGTATCTATCAACACAAGTATGTTTATTTTCATAGAGTTGAAAATATTGTGGCAAAAGTAGACACTGAGTGAGTTCTTTTTTTTAAACGACAAAGTGTTCCAAATTTGTTTATTGATGATTCGTAAAAAAGGCGTCTGTATGTGTGCATGGGTTCAGGTCATAGAGACGGTATCTTATATACCCATTTAAACCTTTCCCACATTCAACAACTCTGCAGCAGATGACTTTGACAACATACCCGAACAAAATTGAAAACTTCCTTTAAATGACAGGTACAATAATTGAACAGAGTTGAAAACATGGTGACAAAAGGAGAAATTTGCTCGTTTTGAGCAATTTCTTCTGTTGTCGCCATGTTTTCAAAAAGCCGTCTGCTGCAGATGCGTCGGAAAGCGTCCATATGGGAGAAAAGGGTTAGGTTTAGAACCGAAAGCTCCTAATGGCGGTCTAATATACATTAACCCTTTCCCGCTTGTAGACGCATGTTAATACATTATCGGCAGAATACATTTTTAGAGATTTCTTGAATTGTTGGCCAAGATTTGTCCTCCACAAATACGTACTAGTAACTATGGAGGGTTTAATGCATACTCCCTCAATATGTGATATGTCATTGGGGATTTAATTTAACAAGACTTCTCTTTCGCCGGAGGTAGGTCAATGTGAACAATGGTGTATATCAAACGATACAGCATCGAAGGATTGATTAATGGGTTTCAGTTTGTTTGTTTATTTTGATTTGTTGGGGTTTGACGCCGTTTTCAAAGCAATTCAGTCCTAGTGGTTTCCGGGGCAGGTTTACATATTCACATGTATTTCCGTTTTCTCACACCGGTACTCGACACTACAGTCTTTCTAAACAACTGACTGTTTTTTTCTTTATTTATTAGGGTTTTACGCCGCTTTCAACATTATTTCAGTTATATCACGGCGACAGTTCACTTATTCATGATCCCTGGGTAAACAAACCAGTACTAGGCTAGAAAATGTGCCTTGCCCAAGGGCACTCCACCATGACCGAGGTGCCGCGACTGGGGATCGAACCCAGGACACCCGGTTTCGAAATCCCCGACGCTAAGTCTGTTTTTTCCATGTATAACTTATGCCCATTGAAGGAGGAACGATGCTTGTGGCATTTACTTTATTTAACGTCAGGAAGTATGTTGGAAGAGCTGGGGGAATGAAACTCACAACCCCTGGATAGACAGCCCGCGTCGATTTCGACTCACCTACCGGGGCTCGTCCCTTCGAAAGGAAACAGTCGCGTATATTAAACAATAATCAATCGAACAGAAACAGTCGCGTATATTAAACAATAATCCATCGAAAGAAAATAGTAGTTTAAATTTAACAATAATCCATCGAAAAGAAACAGTCGCGTACATTAAACAATAATCCATCGAAAAGAAACAGTGGCGTATATTAAACAATAATCCATCGAAAAGAAACAGTCGCGTATATTAAACAATAATCCATCGAAAAAAAACAGTAGTTTAAATTTAACAATAATCCATCGGAAAGAAACAGTCGCGTATATTAAACAATAATCCATCGAAAAGAAACAGTCGCGTATATTAAACAATAATCCATCGAAAGGAAACAGTAGCGTATATTAAACAATACTCCATCGAAAGGAAACAGTAGCGTATATTAAACAATAATCCATCGAAAGGAAACAGTAGCGTATATAAAACAATAATCCATCGAAAAGAAACAGTAGCGTATATTAAACAATAATCCATCGAATGGAAATAGTAGCGTAAATCTAACAATAATCCATCAAAAGGAAACAGTAGCGTATATTAAACAATAATCCATCGAAAGGAAACGTAATTTTATACAGATATGCACTTAAAGTGTTACAAGGCCCTAGTGTTTTGATGTGTGTGTTTGTATTGTATTTTACGTCGATTTCAACACGTTTTTAGTTATATCACTGTGCTGCCTGGGTAAGTAACCAGTAGTACTGATTCATTTATCCTTACACCAGCGCGTCAGTTGTAATGCTAACCCCACAATCATATGCCCCCATGAGGGAAAGCCGTAACTACGATTTTTAAAGAATTTTGTATGAGCCGGCCGGTGTTTTGTTTTGAAATAAAAGCATCGTGCACTCAAATTTATGAAAACAAGAATTCCATACGTATTGGCTCACAGATGTGTAAGAACGTACATTTCTGATTCAATGGTTGCCAACTCCAGATAAACATTATTAAGTAAAAGATTGAATTGTTGAGAGACGCAAAACAGGTGTAATGGATTAAGAAACTTATCGGAATAAGAGGATACCTTTGCTTACACTTTCCAACATACTTTCCCATTTTGAGACCATCTGCAACATACGTAAAAAATATTTAACCCTTTCCTTCATACAACAATTCAACAGCAGACGACTTTGAACGTATTTTGTTAAAACATAGAAAATCTCCATAATTGAATGGATGACCTATGACAAAAAGTGGAAAACATTGTGGCAAAAGGAGAAATTGCACGTTTTGTGCAATTTC
Source organism: Serripes groenlandicus (assembly GCA_031761405.1). Classification (NCBI taxonomy): domain Eukaryota; kingdom Metazoa; phylum Mollusca; class Bivalvia; order Cardiida; family Cardiidae; genus Serripes; species Serripes groenlandicus. Next base: position 130,517,648 of record JASEVX010000002.1, on the reverse strand, counting down.
TTCTTTTGTCACTATGTTTTCAAAAAGACGTCTGCTGCAGAGGCGTCAGAAAGCGTCTATATGAGGGAAAGGGTTAATTAAACCAAAAATTTGCTTATATGGGTCAACTTCCCCCTTTGTTACAATGTGTTCAATATTTCCAAATTATGCAATCATTTATAGTGATTTATGAAAAGTAAATGAAAGTGCATAGACATATTCAACGTCGTCTACTGCAAACCTGTTGGTGGGAAGAAAGTGTTATGTATATATTTATATGAGCCTTCCCGCGAGAAAACGACCATTATGGCCTCTGCGTAACGTATCGACCCAGATCAGCCTGCGCAGTCCGCGCTGACTGATCCGGGCCGACACATTCCGTCTCAGAGGGATAGAGGTATAGTTATAGTAATGATTCCTGAAACAGAAAATCCACAGGAGGCGAAAAGTGTAAAGTGTCTTTCCAGGTTAGCCTGCGTAATGTATCGACCCAGATCAGCCTGCGCAGTCCGCGCAGACTGATCCGGGCCGACACATTCCGTCTCAGGGGGATAGAGGTATAGAGTAATGATTCCCGAAACAGAAAATCCACGGCAGACGAAAAGTGTAAAGTGTCTATCCAGGTTAGCCTGCACGGCATGCTTTAGCTGATCCGTATCGATACTTTACGCAGAGTCCACACTATTGGTTTGATTTCGATGCTCCCTGTGGAAGTATAAAGTTACCGCCGCGTTGTGTGTGTGTCCGTGCGTCCGTTCTTACGTCTAGTCGTACCGTTTTCGTATCCGGCCAATTCCACGACTTCAAGAGCGGTTTCATAACGATACCATGCTTATAATCTAGCAGGCTAATGGTAGCCAAAGTATACACTTATATACATGTATGTATATATACATTTGATTAGATTTAAAATGCAATTTCTAACAGAGAACTAAAAACATGTATCCTTTAGGTTGAATTCGTTTATCATGATACGTATACATATATAACTCGGTAATATCGACCCGATTCTCGCTTTATTTGTGCAATATACTTATGACGAGCATGTTTGTTTAACTCTTTCAGCGCCAAAGGTTAATATTGAGCTTTTTGCAAACAATACAGATTCAGGTGAGTCAGCTCGTAACGAGCTGTCTCACCTGAAATCTGCATTGTTTGGCTATGAGTTATAGAAATATTCCAAAAATCTTATAACATGAAAATAGATTCTTCCGAGTTTGAACATTTTAAGAGTCTACTTTAAACAATTCGGCGCTGAAAGAGTTAATGAAATCTATTTTACTAAGCAAATCATAATCGAAGTTTATTTGAAAAGTTTAGTCGCGTCACGGGAAAACTGACTTCGCCACTCAGTCTTATCCGAGCCTCTCAATTAATTCTCTCATTCAATCAATCAATTATAACTACGTTTTTCAACAACAATTGATTGGTTGATTGATTGGGGTTTAACGCCGTTTTTTAATAATTTCTCAGTTATATCACGGCGGCCAGTTCAACTACTCATGCATTTCCTGGTTTTCTCACACCAGTACCCCACACAACAATCTTCCTAAGCAATTTTCAACAACAATATTTCAGCAGTCGAAAGTTTGAAAAAAATGGACATAACTAAGGAAAATATATATATTTGTTTTATTCGAACAATAGTTTTGGTTATATCACGGGCGATAATTATTCATGATCACTTGGTAATCAGATCAGTCCTTGGCTAGGAAATGTTACGTGCACAAGTGTACTCCAACATGACCGCCGCGACTTGGGGTCGAATCCGGGACGTCCGGTTCCAAATCCCCAAATCCCCGACGCTAACCACTCGTAGACGGCGCAATAAATGATAGTATAATTATTGTACAGTGATCATGTTTTCTGATGCGATATCTCAAGGCACAATAAACCACCAAAGAACAGTTAACATTGGTCGTTGCTGAATGATGTGATAACCCGATTCTCACATGTATACGTTTTCTGACGCTTCTGCTGCAGGAGACGTTTGAACACATTATGACAAAAGGAGAAATTGCTAGTGATGAGCAATTTCTCCTTTTGTGGCAATGTTTTCAATTCTATTCAATAACTACACTTTCATATATAAAGATTGTTTTTATGTTTTGCCCTAGATGTTTTCAAAGTCATCTGCTGATTTGTTGTATGTGGGAAAGAGGTTAGATACATTCCGTATTGTTCCAAGACCAGGCCAGCCGAGACATGTATGCGAATATTTGCTCCACTATCAATTTTGGCCTTCGCTAAATCACATAGGAATTCTTCTGTCGATTTGAATAGATGAAAAGCTGACATTATAAGTCAATTAATCTACAAATTTGGTTTTGATATGTCTGTGCCCTACGTCTGCTAATCGAAGAAAAGCCTTATAATGCCATTTGGAGTGGGTGCAATGTGATAGCAAATGGAGGCCTAATTAACTCTTACAGCGCCGAATTTTCCATAGTATACATTTACATTTTTAAATTCAAGCGACTTCATTTTTCATGTAATAAGAGATGTGAAATATTTTGATAACTTGAGGGCAAACAATGCTGATTTCAAGCCACACAGCTCGTTACGAACTGACTCACCTGATTCTGTATTGTTTTCAAAAATCTTAATATTGCCATTTGCGCTGAAATGTAGACTTGAGAACAGGTCCAATACTTAAAACATGATCAATGAAAATACAAGGCCTGTACAGTCAGTACAGACGACCAGCGTGTCTAAGTTCAAATATTGAACATATTTCTTTGTTGAACGTTTTTTCTTTCTTTTGAAAATGCTCCTTTGTTGGTGCTGTTACCCCAAACATACCCAATTAGCGGATAGATTTTACACCACTAAGCTTCATAATAAATCCTTCACCCATACAGAGACCATTGGAGGCGTTAGCAGTAAGACGAATGTTGACAACACAATTTGAAATAAGAAATTGCTAAAAGCGAGCCATTTGTGTCCGTTTTTCATAGTGCATTGAGCAACTTCTTATTAGATTTATACTTTCAGTTTTGCCAGACCATATCTTTTTCTTCCCTCAAATGTCGAACACAGCAGCCGATAATGAAACGATTTTATCAGGTAAATCAGTTTAACCCTTTCCCTCATACGACAATTCTGCAGCAGACGACTTTAAACATATTTTGTCAAAAAAATAGAAAATCTCTACAATTGAATGGATAACCTATGACTTAAAGTGGAAAACATATGGTGGTAAAAGGAGAAATTGCACGTTTTGTGCAATTTCTTCTTTTGTCACTATGTTCTTTTAAAACGCCGTCTGCTGCAGACGTCGCCAGAAAGCGTCTATATGAGGGAAAGGGTTAAATACGTATGTTTCACAAACGATGATGGATTAGCTGACAAAAACGTCCGCGGTCTAGAACGCCAATTACAAGATTTCGCCCCATATCTCCACCTTAGAGGAACTGGTATCATTCTCGACTGCAATCAATCTCGAATTATTTCAATCAGTTATCCAATATGCTCAAAGTAAATTGTTTACATCGGCTTAATGAAGCTGAAAAGATATCGGCTTCTCGGATATAAGCGTATCTGTTATTGCCAGAGACGTAGCAGCCTTCATTTGATAACGCAACGTGTCTTTGTACTCGTATGGATTACTGACTTGCTGTAGGCTGTAGTGATTTTTTGACTTTTGTGATGATTTATTTATCCGATTTAAATGTTAAAAATATAACTCTTCTTTGTTAAATATTGTTGTACGTTTTAAATTTAATTTGCTGAATTACTAGTAGATCAATATGGATTACCTAATTTCGTGTATACCGCAGTGATATTTGGATTCATGTGAATTTATTTTCTATTTAAAATGCTTTAAATTAGAACCCCTTCATAATACTAATAATAGGGTAGCTATAACTTTAATTTGCTGAACCATATTCAGGATTCCCGTGTGCGTGTATAGATCTACATAGCATTGACTTTTGACGTTCGTGAATACTTCAAAGAGAAGACAGCATTTCGTAAACGAATTTTTATGATTTAAACTTGCTGAATTGTATTTAGGATTTTCTTAGTGCTTTTTCATCGAATGAAATTTGACATTTGCAAAAGTTTTCTATGTTTTAAATGCTACGAACTTTAATGTTTTAATGCAGAGTACCGAAAATGTCTTTAATGTTTTAACGTGTTCTCAAGTGTACGGATAATAATGTTTCTTAATACCGCAATAATCTTTAACTTTTTTTTGAAAATATCCTCGTTTCAAATGCTACAAAGTAGTTTATCATACTATTCACACGTGATGAAAATAATATGATTTACCGAATGCCTGTATATTCCTGTAGCTGTTGACAATTGTCTCTGCTTTAACTGTTGATCTAATAAATACAATTAGTTTGATTTAACCCTTTCCCACTTGCAAATACTGTTTGACGCATTTGCAGCAGACGACATTGTGGCAAAAGGAGAAATTGCTCGTCTTCCACAATTTCTTTAACTTTATTCAATTATTGTACTTTCATTTATAAAGACTTTGAATATTTGTGTTTAGCTGCTTTTAAAGTCGTCTGCTGCAGATTTGTTGTAATTGGCAAAGGGTTAAAAAGGTAACATCTTGGAATAAGGTAGAACACTTTTGATACACAAGTAAAAACACTGTAGAAATAGAAGAATTTCTCCTTTTTAAAGCAATTCTCTTATTTCAGGCATTTTTTCAAAAAGTACTCAGCCACAAGCGTCTTTTAATTCATATTTTTAAGGTAAAATATTGATAGCTATAAGATTCACATTTCTTCGTTCAGTACTTTATGACTTTAAGATGACAGAGAAAAATAGTTAGATTTTGTTCAGTATGTTTTAAAAAGGTAACCTTATAAGTTGGATTGTTTGTGAAATTTTACAACTCTGTCGTATGGTTTGATGTTAAAATAGAGTCGTAAAATAACATTAGTTTTTAAGTACATAACTGTAGAGAACATGCACGGATACATTTCTTTGAATATTTAATAGTACTATCAGTTTTTAAGTGCATAACTGTAGAGAACATGCACGGATACATTTCTTTGAATATTAAATAGTACTTCCAATAAAGTATACGCCTTGATGGAAGAAATGATAGTAATCATGTGTATGTAAATACAGGCTACAGAGATAGGTCTAAAGAGATGTAAAGATCATATTTGATACTTGAAGACTCGGATGAACGCATATGTAATTCAATCACAATATTTACAGTCCGTATAGTATAGGCTTAGATGTAACGTATCACCTATCACGTGGTGTGTAACTCCAATAATAAGTTGTTTTATTTCCTAGTTACTTTTCAAACACTTCTGCGCGAGCAGGAACAAAATAACCGTGGCAACTTTTAAAAAAGTTAAACACTTTACCTGATATCTATTCAAGAGTCGCCTGCTTAACCCTTTCCCTCATATAGACGCTTCATGACGCCTCTGCAGCAGACGGCTTTTTGAAAACATTGTTACAAAAGAGGAAATTGCTCAAAACGAGCAATTTCCCCTTTTGCCACAATGTTTTCCACTTTTAGTCATAGGTTATCCATTCAATTATAGAGATTTTCTACTTTTGACAAAATATGTTCAAAGTCGTCTGCTGCAGAATTGTCGTATGAAGGAAAGGGTTAAAAGGAATACAGAAATAAAAAGAGTTTTAAATCTCGAACACAGGAGGTATAGTTTTGATACGCAGTTTAAACACGTTATGAGAAAAGAAGACATTTGTTCATCGTGAGATTTTTTTTCCCTTTTCCAAATAAATACTATCAAAATGTCATCATCTGCAAATACGCTAAATTTTGACAAATCTCGTCAAATATCTTCACATCTATAGAATCTACATGTATCAGGGAAAGGGTTAAACGCCAAATCGCGTGTTTACCCGATTCATTTATTCCGTGCGATGCGTTCATGGAGACGTTTCTTAAGTTTAATTTATATGGTAAAGGAGCGAGCAGTCACATATTTCTGTCAGTTTTCCTTCATTCCCGGTGTCTTTTAATTATCAAGTTGCATTAAATGTTAGACAGAATACAAGGAATGCGTGCCGATTTAATGGAATCATATTTCAAAGTAAGCATGTTTACCTGATAAGACTTTTTAAATCCTCCTAGGAAGATAGTTAATGTAATATCTCATCGATTGGAAGAATAGACTGATAACTATTTGAAAATAATTCCTAGGAAGATATTTAATGTAATATCTCAATAATTGGAAGAATATACAGATACATAATTGATAATAATTCTCGACACCTCTACATTTAATACCAAATCGCCCCGATTTCTTTGTCTGTATTGTAAAGGGTTGCATAACAGTTAATACATTTAATTGCTTAGTGCGATTTCGATAGAGTGAAAAAGGCGCCCAATATAAAGACAATAAAAAATGAAGACTTTCACGAAAAACGGGAATTGTCTCGGGATGAACGGGAAAATGTCAACGAACTCGCTAAACTTCCAAATATTGTTCAATGCTTTTGGACTTATATTCATACTGTTAACGTCTGTCGGGTTGTGGTCATGCCTGGATGAAATACACAAACTTAAACAGTCGACAGATGGATTTGTACAGACCATGAACACGTTACATCTTATGGACAGTCGTGATGTGTTTTCGAGGCGAACACTCGTTAAACGGGATGTGCATTCAAACAAAAGGAGTGAGAAGGTGGGACAGTCGGCCCGGAGGAAAGGTCCGGTTAAAAAACGAGATGCGTACCCGCTGGACTTGGGTTACGATCCCCTTGCACCGAAAACACAGGTAAGCGTTTTTGTGTATAAATAGGATACGCTATTGACAGTCCTAATTAGTGGCGCATTTCCTTGTTCTTAACGAAGGACACTTTTTAACCCTTTCCCTCATACGACAATTCTGCAGCAGACGACAAACGTGGAAAACATTGAGACAAAAAGAGAAATTGCACGTTTTGTGCAATTTCTTCTTTTGTCACTATGTTTTCTAAAAGCCGTCTGCTGCAGAGGCGTCAGAAAGCGTCTATATGAGGGAAAGGGTTAAAGGATCGTCGATTTCCGTAAGAGGCCGATTCTTGTTAAGATTACGTGACCGTTAATTTCTGTCCGAAGTCGTAATAGATCGGTATTGTTCGTGGAATTATCGGACATACACAACGAACACTTCCGATCGCTAACGACCTCATACGGAAACGTCGAGTCCATGAACGGTTGTTCTCGCTTAAAACCTTATTCAAGGATTTGTGTAGAAATAAGATACACACATGACAGTCGTAGTTAGGGGCGTATTGCCGTGTTCTTAAGGACAAGGACAATACTTTTATTTGACGTAAACTGTACAGTTTCTAGTCATTTTGACAATATATAAACAAATTACAATTAACACACACATAATAAAAGAATATATACACAATTTACAATTAACACACACATAGAAAAAAAGAAAGAAAAATCATACATAATGAATTGACTAATCTTATATTTTGTAATGAGCTAGTAATTTACTGGGAAGAGTAACCTTTTTATTTTCCGTAATTACAGAACTGATATTTTGCGACAGGCGACTTTTGATCGTAGTTTATTTACATCATTTTACTAACTTATAATTCAATTGTTTCCAAAGTCCAAGTAGTATTTACTGTTATTGAGTCAGAAGAAATACAAAAAAAATAAATATAAAAAACCCCACACTTATTCACAAAACTTATCTACAGAATATACATGGCTTCATATATTTATATACATACATCTACATATATACATATACACTTCCACATAAATACACACATACATATAAATACACATATATACTCACATGTACATGCACGTACACATACACGTGCACATACATATAAATCAAAGAATACAAATATGAAAAGTTTTATGTTGTGACTCACAATTAACTTGCGTTTTAGAGCAAAAAGAAAGCATGAATACACCCCTCTTTTAAAAAAAGGGAGTTAATTACGCATAAACGTGATTTATCACACAGAAAAATGCTAAATAAGAGATATGCTCTTTTTGCACAACAAAGTAACACGGGCCTTAACAGAAACGAAAAGTAAAGGACTCACACTCTTTGTTGTCCAACTTCTTCAACAAGTATATTGAGAGTCACAACACAAAGAAAACGATTAAAATGTTATTATACTAAGTACGTAGTAAGTACAGAAAAGGGTAACATACGTGTTCCCCACATTCCCTATTTCAGGAGTCAATCAATGATTGAATGCATCTTGCAAGTTACATGGCAAATGTTATTTTCATCAATCCCGCAAAACCAGCATTATTGTAACAATTCACATAAGAAATGAACTTACATGTGGACTTATCAATTAACTATGTTATTTAATAAACTACTTCTTCTGCTCATAGATTCTTTAATACATTTTGCAAGATTAAGAAGTTTACACTTGTTGGTTGTTTTTAATAATATAACGAATTTATACATGTTGTATCTTTTATAAAAATATCGTTTGAAATACAGTGTTCTAAGATCAGAGTACTTATCACAAACTAATACAAAGTGGTACTCATCCTCTAGTACATGGGAATTACAGAGTGGACATATGCGCTTGCTTCTTTCCACTCTGTTATTTCCATATCTACCTGATTCTATTCTTAATGAATGTGACAAAAACCAGAGCTTTGAAATGTATGAACGAGGTAAAATGTCTAAATACTTTTCCATACCATTATTGCTTGAAATAAATTTATATGTAATTAATACACTGCAATTATCAACTTTATCATCTTTTGTTTGATAAAAATCATCATGGTTTAATCCATACATAACCAAATCCGAAATTATTTAAAAGATCCCTTATTAGAACACCAATTATTTGCCCCCCTTTTCACTGTTTTCAACTGTAGTGCGATACACTGTGCTCATGATGATGTTTTCAGTAGACAAGAATTTCCCCCAATATTTAATCATTATTGAGTTTTTGATTATATATAATGGGTATCTGTCGAGCTCACGGTAAACGGCTGCATTCCATGTTGATGTTTTCACATTTAGTATTCTTTTACAAAATTTTAAATGTTTCCTTTCTAATTCCTTTAATTTGGTAAACCCCCAACTTTGCTTGAAAATACAAGGATGGAACTTACAAGGGTTGGAAAATGGTTGACGTTTCAAAATCAAATGACCGAATTTAGTTATTTAAAACATTTAACGCCTTTAAGCCTTTGTCTGCCAAAACCTGGTTGACGTTTCAAAGTAAAATGACCGAATTTTGTTATTTTAAACATTTAACGCATTTAAGCCATTGTCTGCCAAAACCTTCTGATTTTAAACTGAAAGAGCCTGTATACTTGAACGAAGAATAACCTTAATCGTCGATTTTAGAAAAAAGCCATTTTAATTAAGATTATACGTGACCTATAAGATCGGTCCGAAGTCGAAAGAGATCGGCATTGTTCGTGAAGTTGTCGGTAAATTCCAACGAGCAATACCGATATCTTACGACCGCATACGGAAATCGCCGAGCCCATAAGGGATTTTGTGGCTTTAATCCTTATTAAGAGACACTTCTGTTTCATACCCAAAGAATAAAGTTTGACGAAGTTGTAGGAAAGATGCATGCATTTGGAGGCTTAATTGATGTTTATTTGCTTTGTTCTAGGCTATAGAACAGCCATTCTTAGATCAGCTTGTCGCCAATATCAATCAGGTTAATTCCCTTTGAGCACCACTCATGGTATTAAGTCTAGCACAAATTCCTTTGTGTTTGATAGGTGTTACATATATTTCTTTAATATACTATTTAAATTGTTATAAATATTTCCTTTCAAATATAGGTATACTATTGTAGTTCTAGGATTGATTGATTGGGGTTTAACGCCGTTTTTAACATTTTCTCAGTTATATCACGGCGGCCAGTTCACATACTCATGCATTTCCTGGTTTTCTCGCACCAGACTTGCTGCTTTTCCTCATAGAAATTTCATTATCGCAATGCATATAAGCGATTTTTGACAACATTGTTTTCAACTCTCTGTCAAATGTATTCTTTCAATTTTCGAGATATTAATTTGGTTTTACTATCACAATTTTCAAAGCATACAATTCTCAAAATATCATATTAGAAACAGGGGTGTAGCTTCCTTTAGGCACTCTAGGCAAGTGCCTACACATTTTTTCTCAAAATGCCCCAAAATGCAGCTGCGGCGATAGACATCTGCGTAATGTATATTCCGTCTTAGGGGGATAGATGTATATCTAGTAGTTATTCCTGAAACAGAAAATCCACAGGAGGCGAAACGTGTCTATCCGGGTAGGCTTGTGTGGCATGTTTAGGCTCATCCTCGGTACCCAGGCTATTCATAAAATATATGATACCCTGGGCAAATTGGCTGTACAAATCTCGTACTCATGAATAATTTATCAGGTGAAATGCAGCATTTTGATTGGCCGCATGACACAAACCTTTTGCGATACTAAAAGTACAGTGTTGTTACGCAGGAAATCGTGGTGCATGCTTTACGAAATTTCGCTAGCCAATTTGCCCAGGGTATCATATAGTTTAGGCTGATACGGTTCGATACTTTACGCAGGGTCCACAATGTTGATTTTCTCTCGAGACGGCCTACACATTGATTATTGCAAAGCTACGACCCTGAGAAAGAGTTATTGGTAACAGTTCCTTTTTTATTTTGATAACGGTTTACTATCCGCACGGTGATCCGCACTACGTATCCGTCAGTACTATGGTCAGTCGAGCTATGATAGCGACAAGGGGTCGTGAGTTCGAACCCCTTTTTGTTCATTGATTCTTTCCGGAGGCTGACAAAATATATTGTGACTAGCTTCAATCGTCTTCAATTAATAGAGTAAAAAAAACCAATATATGTGAAAAAACACTTGTTTTTTGGGGGACTAATGTTCTTTTTGCGCGAGAAATTCAGGAAACACCTGGTTATATGAACTGATCGCTTTATTAAATTTTAACCCCAATTGAAAGGGCCCCTCATTTCTGACTAATGAGACACCTTTCTAGTTTAAACTTATTTATTTTACATCGATTGCGAAACAAGCCTTGAGCTTAGATTAATCACGCTCGATGTCTGCTTCCTGGAGACTTCACCAGTACTCGCGCCGTTTGTGGAACTGGTAACCTCCCGCTTTCGAATCATATGCCTTACCCACTGCGATCCCGAGACCGATATATTGCTGTGAAAGAGACGTGAAGTGCCTTTACTGAATTTTGTGGACAAAAATATTTCCTTTCATTTCAAAAGTTCAATTCATGAAAGTATATTCCCTACAGATTACTTCCGTGATAAAACAAAACAATTAAGTTTCATCTCCGATTCTGTTTTGTGGAATTCTGTCGTAACTGAATTTTATCAAAATTATAGTTCTAAAGATCTTCCTGCAGGATTAGATAATGTACACATATTGTTGTGCGTTCCTGGCTAAGCTGGTGTTGGAAAACAAGCACTTATAAAGAACACAATGTGTTTGTATGATGTGTAATGCCAATAACAACAATTGTTCAGTTATATCGCAGCGTTAAGTTCAAACATATTTAAATTCAATGATTTTCAATTTATTTTTAACAGAAGAAAGAAGACAAAAGCATTATAATATAAGCTTATTCAAGCTTTCTAAGTTCCTCTCTAGTTCATGGTTAAAACTACATAAGGGTAGATGTTTACACATATGCAGATACATACATTTAAATTTAACCCTTTCAGCGCCGAATTGTTTAAAGTAGACTCTTCCATGTTCAAACTAAGTCGACTCTATTTTCATGTTATAGGATTTTTTGGAATATTTTTATAACTCACAGCCAAACAATGCAGATTTCAGGTGAGACAGCTCGTTACGAGCTGACTCACCTGAATCTGTATTGTTTGCAAAAAGCTCAATATTGCCTTTGGCGCTGAAAGAGTTAAGTACAATGTAATGTTATAAGAATGAACAGATGAATAATGATATATTAAGCTATGAAAATTAATTGTGGTGTGGATAGGAAAAATGGAGCTTCTCGAACCTTTAGTATGTGTTGTTTATCGCGGCGTTTGCTGGGCTAGTTACCAGTACTACTGGTCCATTTATCCTTGACACAAGTGTGACGGTCGTAACGCTAACTACACAATCATGGACGCCACAGTTGGTACTATTTTAAAGTATTTTAAAGCAACTTTCTCAGGTCATTTTTGCCATCTAAAACCTACATTGTGGTACTCAAAAGAAATGTCTAAATGATGCGATACTCAAGAAATCGTCTCAACGATACGATTATTTTAATCCCTTGTCATTTACAAAAAATCAGCAGCAGACGGCTTTGAAAATATCCATGGACAAATTGGGGAACATTTTTATAGATGGGAGAACAGTTATTGACTAAATTTGAAAACAATGTGACATGAGAAAGCGCCAGTGTGTGGAAAAGGGTTAAGTTCTAGCAACGCAGAAAGCGTCACTGTGTGTAAAGGGTTAAATTCTAGCAACGCAGAAAGCGTTAGTGTGTGAAAAGGGGTTGAATTCTAGCAACACAGACTGAGTAGTAGGTGAGATATTCATTAGAAAGAGCAGTATATACTTCTCCTTGTGTAGACCCTGATAAACTTGAAATTCTTTGACAAAACTTAAAATAACAACAAAGGGCGGGTCATGCTAATGTTTTAATTTGTAACGAGATGTCTCACCTGAATTCAGTATTGTTTGCCATTTAGTAATCCCAATACTCCAAAACTCGTATTACATGAAACACGGAGCCGCCTGATCTTAAACACGGAAGAGTCTACTTTAGAAAATTCGGCACTGAAAGATTTAAAAAATGTGAGTTATACATTTTCCTCCTTTGAACCCAGGAGTGTTGGGTTAGCATAACGACTGACTGACTGACTGGTGTCAGGATATATGGACCAGTAGTACTGGTGACTTACCCAGAAAACGCCGTGACATAACTGAATTATTATTGAAATTGATGTAAATAACACACAACATGATAGATCAACACCTTTCTAATAGTACGAGTTATATCTTTACAAACTTGTCCATTTCCAGCATAATACATCTTTGAAAAGAAAATCTTTGAGAAACGCTTTTTTGGCAGGATGCGAAACCCTATTTCTCATTTTGTTTAGGCAATGCATTTTATTTTGTGATGACCAAGCGATAAATATATCTAGTCTTTGAGTTTAAATGCGTAGAAGAAGTGATCATGAAGTCTGAAGGTTTAAGTGATTAATTTTATACATATGAACTATTAATGCATGCTAGGTCTGGGATTCCAAATATCGATATTTTTGATGCATGGCAACATATTTCAAATATCTTAAACGGTAAATGAAATCACCGTAGAGAGTAGACTGGAGTTACCTGTCCCTACAATTTCAATATCGGAAGCAAGCAAACTGCTTTATAGAGAAAATCCTTTTGAAGACCAAACCGGTTTAATATTTCAAACTCCGAAAATGTGCTTCATTATTTGTGTGTTTGTTCCAAGCAAGCAAGTTGTATTGGTACGCTGTATTGATTACGAAATAAATTGTTTATTTACGATGATACATGTATATTCGATTGCGATGTCAGAGTTGAGGTGACCAATATAGTCGGCATTGTTGGTTAATGCGAGATTAATTTCATTAAAAACAGGCTCAAACTTCGCTCGCTCTCATATAGATCTGACGACTGCCTCATACAGGTTGTGTCAGATTGACATTAACGTTAACGAATCAAATTGACCTTGCAGGTAGGTATGAAACAAGGAAGAAACCCCAAATACATAACGTAGATAGAGTCGCGGATATTGTGTTACGATTATATTGTGCCGAGCTTTGATTGTACCGTGCGATTTCATTGGACACACAGTAAACATCTTCTCATGAAAGTTTAAGTGTACACGGTCAATTCGAGACGACCTTGTAGGTGGTGTCGTCTGATCCAATAGTGTTATGAGATTGTTGCCAGACGTACTAAACGGTACTAAAGTGCTAGAGCACGTAGGGTACTAGACTACAAAGAGAGCAACTGCATCGACTTTCAACTTTAAAACATAAAGTTATTAGACTGTATACTTTACAATAACATCATCTAGCCTTTTTTTTCAAATACACATGTCAAGGTGGAGGTTACCAATATAGTCGCCATTGTTGGTTAATGCGAGATAATTTCATTAAAAACAGTCTCAAACTTCGCTCGCTTTGATACAGATCTGACGACTGCCTCATACAGGTTGTTTCAGATTTACATTTACGTCAGCGAATCAAAATTGTCCTTGCAGGTAGGTATGAAACAAGGAAGAAACCCCAAATACATAACGTACATAGAGTCGCGGAGGTTGTAGAGTGTTACGATTATATTGTGCCGAGCTTTAAGTGTACCGTGCGATTTCATTGGACAAAGAGCAAACATCTTCTCATGACAGTTTAAGTATACACGGTCAATTCGAGACGACCTTGTATGCCGTGTCGTCTGATCCAATATTGTTATGAGATTGATGCCAGACGTACTAAAGTACTAAATAACTAAAGTATTAGAGCACGTAGGGTACTAGATGCCAGACGTACTAAAGTACTAAAGTACTAGAGCACGTAGGGTACTAGACTACAAAGAGATCAACTGCATCGACTTTCAACTTTAAAACATAAAGTTATTAGACTGTATACTTTACAAAAACATCATCTAGCCTTTTTTTTCAAATACACATTTATAGCTGAATTACATGAAGAGGGTAAATGAACTTTCTTTATAATTACAACAAACCTCTGCCCCTGATCACTCTAAAGACTAAAGATGGTAGTCATGGCTTTCGCTCCTTTGCGTTCAGAGAAGTGTTGGTAACGAATCACGATTGACTCGCTTGTGTCAGCATACATGGCCCAGTGGTACTTGTAACTTACATAGGAATAGCCGTCATATTCGATTGACTCGATGGTGTCAGCATACATGGCCAAGTGGTACTTGTAACTTACATAGGAATAGCCGTGATATTCGATTGACTCGCTGGTGTCAGCATACATGGCCAAGTGGTACTTGTAACTTACATAGGAATAGCCGTGATATTCGATTGACTCGCTTGTGTCAGCATACATGGCCAAGTGGTACTTGTAACTTACATAGGAATAGCCGTAATATTCGATTGACTCGCTGGTGTCAGCATACATGGCCAAGTGGTACTTGTAACTTACATAGGAATAGCCGTGATATTCGATTGACTCGATGGTGTCAGCATACATGGCCAAGTGGTACTTGTAACTTACATAGGAATAGCCGTGATATAACTAATTTCTGAAACACACACACAAACATACCTATACTTTTAGATAATAATGAAAATCAAGCATGTACATTTCCGAGATAAAAATGCCATAAACTTACTGTCAATTTTATACAGGTATCAGTCACCCATTTATGTCATCTTATATAATGTTTTATAATCAAAGTAGCCTCACTGCCCTTAGTATTCACTGTAAACAAGAGCAGTAATGGAAGTTAAACGATTCACGGCGTAAGAATCACCACGAAAATAAGACCGCATCATTAAAACCTGTCAGTAACAGACAAAACCTAATTAGTAACGCCATACAAGCTCATAAAATGGCGGAAAATGGGGGCGTTTACGTAAGCATGCGTAATATATTGTGTATTCTACTTCGATTTTATGAGGCTTCGTACAAGTTCACGTACTTTGACCGGTGTTTTGAAATATAGTTTTATATGGTTTCGTATTATTCACTTAATGTGACCCAATCCTTTCAGAAAATATTCGACTCCCGAAAATTAGAGCCTTACGATTATCATCCTTTGACATATATCGTCTTATTGAAATCCTCATTTAGCTAGTAGTCACTTGGCTTTTTCCTAAATTACAGAAGTTTGTAATACGAAATGATACACAAAAAACCGCATTATTGTGATATAATGAAGACAATCGCAAGACTCATTTCCCTCAATAATACATCCTGATTTAAATTTGTCAGTAACAGACAAAACCTATTTGTTATCACCTCGTTATCCACAACATGAGGAAACTGGGTTGGGGGGAAATCTCACGGTGATTTAATATGTAACCCTCCTCGTTTGTATATGTATGGTGGCATAGAACTGCCACCACTTATCAGATAATTGAATATTTTCGCGAAAGTCATGGCGGATTTCGCGTTATTTACAAAATAACATGATAACTTTAAATTCATTGTGAATTTACTTGATCTGCTTTTTGAGAATCTATGGAGTTGTGATACTCGTGTACCAAACCTATTCCACACTGAGTGTTCCAATACATGCATAATTGTTATACAAATATTAACTTGAGTTGATTGGTAAAACCATTCAAAGAGAAATACAATTTGTTTTGATCTTGGGTTAACGCCATCTTCAACATTTTGTTTAAGTTATATCAATGTTAATGATAATTATCAGGGGCGTAGCTTTGCCATAATCAATGTGTAGGCCGTCTCGTGAGAAGATCAACATTGTGGACTCTGCGTAAAGTATCGACCCGGATCAGCCTAAGCATGCCGCACAGGCCTACCCGGATAGACACTTTCCGCCTCCTGTGGATTTTCTGTTTCAGGAATAACTACTCTATACATCTATCCCCCTAAGACGGAATGTGTCGGCCGGATCAGTCTGCGCGGACAGCGCAGGCTGATCTGGTCGATACATTACGCAGATGTCTATCGCCGCAGCCGCATTTTGGGGCATTTTGAGAAAAAATGTGTAGGCACGTGTGCCTACAGTGCATAAAGGGAGCTACGCCCCTGATTATTCATTGACCAATGAAGGTTAACCAATGCTAGGACAGGGATGCGCCCTGCCAAAGCGCACTCCATCACGACCACCTCGATAGGGGATCTGACCAAGTACACCCGGTATCAAAACCCTAACGCAAACCACTCGGCCATAGTGCATTGAAACAGCATCGTCCTCCTTTTTCTCTTTCCTCGATATTTATGTATTAAAAAAAGGTCCGTATCCTAAAGGTTATTTTAAAATACAAGTTATACGTTAAAGATGCGTGAGATAAAAAGCGGAAAGTCTAGTCTGTATAAGAAACACTGGATTGATCAGATTCCTCTAAGACGCCTGGAAAATTTCAAACTTGGATATATTGAATTTTTTCTCGGAAGAAAATATAATTAACGCAGCAAATTTCCTATGGTGTTTCCCAATTTGTTGACGCGTTAAATAATATAAGAAAATTGACAAAACAAACCTACAAAAGGATGATTTTGGTATGGTGGTTGAATTATGTCATCTCACTTAGTCTAATGCACCACTGTTCCACCACGCCAGAACGACGCATATGAACTTCAACGTGTTGGCGCCTTGACAGCACACCAGAACGACACAAATTAGCACGTCAACTAGACTAATTACTTTCTGGTTACCTTGATATGTCGTGTAAGCGAGACAAAATAGAGGTGTTGGTGCCCTGCCAGCACACTCACATGGTACTAGAATGGTACACCATCAGTAAGGGTACGCTTAGACGCTAATACGATAAAGCGGAAATCAGCATCCCATTTTATGTGTGCGTGCGCATGTGTTCATGTACGTTATTTATACAGAAGTCGCATTTTGGCTAAACCTGGCATACAATTTCAGTAAAACGTGTCTATTAATGATTTCAATTGAGCTTCAATGGTGTTTCAGCACAGTATTGTCAAGTCTTTCTTACATAATTCCGCTTTCTTAAGTCCTATGCTTCAGGGGCACCATACGTAGGGTGTATTATAATAGGAACAGTGGTATTTGTCCATACTATTGGTATATACAATGGCATCCATTCTCGTTCGGCGCAGGCATTTTATAGCCAGATGCAATAAAAGTTATCTCGGCTATGTGTCCATTAGGATGATGCCTACTCAATATGATCGGCGTTCTGCCAAAAACCAACCGTAAATCAGTTGCAATCATAAAGGATCAAGATTAGTCAATGCAGTTGTGCAGTCAGATATGACCCTGCACTGTTCGTCAATTGGTCATGGACGTATTTATGAAAATGAGCATATACGTCTAGGGAACGTAAAAATACAGAATGTAAGCCAGTACATTAGAAAATGTACAGTGTGGCAATTCTGATCAGCGTTGGTTCTCATATTAATTAACATCTATAAATCATTCTGATATCATGTCTGAATATAGACATGTGAAAGAATACATATGAGCCGTCCCGCGAGAAAACCAACATGACGGCCTCTGCGTAATGTATCGATCCAGATCAGCCTGCGCAGTCCGCGCAGACTGATCCGGGCCGACACATTCCGTCTCAGAGGGATAGAGTTTTAGAGTAATGATTCCTGAAACAGAAAATCCACAGGAGGCTAAAAGTGTCTTTTCGGGTTAGCCTGCGCGGCATGCTTAGGCTGATCCGGATCGAAACTTTACGCACAGTCCACAATGTTGGTTTTCTCGCGGGACGGCTCATATACGGTAGCAGGAATCCGCTGTGGTTAGCGTCGGGGATTTCGAAACCGGGTGTCCCGGGTTCGATCCCCAGTCGCGGCACTACGGTCATGGTGGAGTGCCCTTGGGCAAGGCACATTTTCTAGCCTAGTACTGGTTTGTTTACCCAGGGATCATGACTAAGTGAACTGTCGCCGTGATATAACTGAACTATTGTTGAAAGCGGCGTAAAACCCCAATCAATAAATAAATAAATAAATAACATGTATGGTTGCAGAACATCATGGCTTGCGTGCTAAGGGTTCATTTGAGGTGTAATTGAAAAACAATCTTGTCCATCTGCGCAGTCTTATCAGAATATACACAAGTTGAATCTTCTTACAAGCTCTTGTTAGATATATCTGGGTTTATACTGTTCACAAAAGCCAACTTGTACATTTTCCTACATCATGCATGGGCTAATATATATATAATATATTTTGTAGACGAATTCGAAACCATCTTGGCGAACTATAGAAGCTACTACAAATGACAGACTAATAGTTATTAAATTGAGATGAAAACTTTGTGGCAAAATGAGAAACTGCGGAACTTTTACCTAACAACCACATTAGGACTATTATGTTTAGTATAATCTGAACGTAAAAACCTAATATCAAAAGTGCATTCATCTGCTTTGAAAGCCGTTAACCGTTTCACTGCCGAATTTCACACAGTCGACTCTTCCATGTGTAACATTGGACGAGTCCATTTTTCGCACAATAGGACATTTTGTAAAATTTAATGTCTAAGTGGCAAACAATGCAGATTTCAGGAGAGAAAGCTCGTTATGAACTGTCTCAACTGAAGTTGCATTGTTGCCAAAGCTTTGAAATGCCTTTGGTAGCGCAATGGTTAAGAAAAAAAGTATCATTTGGATTAATTCGTTTTCCTCCATTATCTCTGAAAATCGTCCGCTGCAAGAAGATGCGCCACATTTCGTCTGGAACATGGTTTAAAAACGCTTTCAACAAAAACAAACTAAGTTTTACGGGCATTTTAAACAAAATTGTTGCTTTTAAATTTAACCGTTTATCTAATAAAAAAAATGCGAAATTCCGGATAAAAGTTTAAAATAATACGGCATTGAAATATCGACAATTTTAATCAGATTTCACATTAATATCTGAAAATGGCAGTCTAGGCGTATCCCCCGACTATTAAATTTCTATTTCATGCTTCGAAATTGCTTACCGTACTTGAAAAGTAATTAAACGTATTGTCACATGGGAATACCGTCGACGCAATTCACGTCGTCGGGGACGAGACTGTGTGAAAATTGTTTAAATGAAACGCGGTCTAGGAAAACCAACTTGAGGGCTTTTTTTTTGGCGATCGATGTAGATCCAGATCAGTCTGCGTTTCCCGAGCAGTCTTATCTAGACCTAAATTGATCGCGATCCACTGCCCAAAACTTTCCATGAAGGTTTACAACACACCCATACCCCAAAAAACTAAAGCAAAAACATTTTAGAAGCATCGACAACATGCATTGCCTTAACTCATTTATATTTGAAATATTACAAAGACAGAAAACTAAATACAACGTCGGAATAATGAAGCATGGAAGAGAAAGCTGATATCAAACCTTTCCCTCATACGACAATTCTGCAGCAGACGACTTTGAACATATTTTGTCAAAATATAGAAAATCTCTAATTGAATGGATAACCTATGACTGAAAGTGGAAAACATTGTGACAAAAGAAGAAATTGCTCGTTTAGAGCAATTTCTTCTTTTGTCACTATGTTTTCAAAAAGCCGTCTTGCTGCAGAGACATCAGAAAGCGTCTATATGAGGGAAAGGGTATTTAATATACACATGTCTCAAATAAACTAAACTTAATAGTTCGTCGAGCACAACTATCCTATTCGACACCTATAGCCAGCCGTCTGTTACATATAGGTCGGAATCAACGTGTTATATACTTGATCTGAGTATGAAGGTCGCCGAACAAGGAACGACCTTATTCTCTTTACCTGTACAGCAAAAGGGATTCAACCCTTTCCCACCTACAACGCGTTTGCAGTAGACGACTGCGAACACCTACCTCTCTGTTAGTTAATTCATGATAAGTATGAGCTATTTCTCATTTTGTCAAAATGTTTTTAAAAAAACCGTCTGCTGCAGACGCGTCAGAAAGCGTCTGTATCCGGGAAGAAGTTTAAGCCAAGATTACTTTTGATATCGTCTTAACTCTTTCAGCGCCGAATTGTTTAAAGTAGACTCTTCCATGTTCAAAATCGGGTATGTCCATTTCTCAATTTATGAAAGTTTTGGACTATTTTGGTAACTAAAAGGCAAACAATGCTGATTTTCGGTGATTTTCGGTGAGACAGCTCGTTACGAGCTGACTCACATGAATCTGCATTGTTTGTAAAAAAACCTCAATATTGCCTGCGGCGCTGAGAGAGTTAAATAGTGAACAAAATATTTGGAAAATTGAAAAGAAAATTCCTATAATCACGTAGTGGTTTTAAGACGGAATAAAGGTGGCTATTTGTTCTGGGTACATGGCGCGCAAACCGCCTTAATGTTGTTATGAGAGAGCGTCCGCTTCGAGTCCGGGAAGTCGAGGGTTCGATCCAAACCGTTTCATACCAAAAACTTTAAAAATGTTAGGAACGGCTTTCAGGATTGTGGGCTACGCATTACAACTACATTGTAACTTGCTGATGTAGATTAATCGACCAGTAGTACTGGTAAATTAACAAGGAAACGCCGTGATAAAACTGAAAAAATGATGATAGCGGCGTAAAACCCAAAACAAAAAAAGCAATGATTGTGTTGCCAACAGATACCGTTAGGTCTGATACAATTTCGAAATCGGCGGCTTTATGTACATGCAATGAAAATGAATAAATAACAACTAAGTATTACGTGAGGGACACTTAAAGTTAATATTTGATAAATAGTTGTGGTAAACGTTGTTAGCTTCAAGGGCTTCAAGCGCTACAAATGTCGCATGTATCAGATACAAAAGTAACTCTTTCCAACTGACGACAATTCTGCAACAGACGACCTTGAACCATTTTTGAGTACAATAATTGGGTATTTTTATGTAAACGTTTATTTTGAAGAATATTGTTTTAAAACAATGGGACAAAAAGGAGAAATTGCTCATCATGAGCAATTTCTGCTTTTGTCCCAATGTTTTCAATAGTTGTCTGACGCAGGGACGCAGTAATACCTCTGTATGTGGGGGTAAGGGTTTAACCCTTTCCTTCATATAGACGCTTTCTGACGCCTCTGCAGCAGACGGCTTTTTGAAAACATAGTGACAAAAGAAGAAATTGCACAAAACGTGCAATTTCCCCTTTTGCCACAATGTTTTTCCACTTTTTGTAATAGGTTTATCCATTCAATTATGGAGATTTTCTATGTTTTGACAAAAGACGTTCAAAGTCGTCTGCTGCAGAATTGTCGTACAAGGGAAAGGGTTAAAGAAATGCGGAGAAGAATGGTGTGAAACTGTCGTTCGAAGTGTACGTCTAGACCAGATGAGATAAGTATCGGAACATTTCCAAGATCATATCATATACATTAACACGCGTCTCTCGTCAAATGGACACGGACATTTCCACAGTTTCGGAAACGTCATCAATGACGATCGAGAACTGATGAACCCTTTCTCCACATACAGCAAATCTGCAGCAGACGACTTTGAAAAAACATACCCACAACAAATATGGAAACTCTCTATAAAGGGAAATATGATGATTGAATAGAGTTGAAAACTTTGTAGCCATTAATAGCAATTTCGTTACTTGTAACACTGATTGCAAAAGTCGTCTGCTGCAGAGGCGTAACAAAGCGTCTGTATGTTGGCAACTGACCAATGGTTAAAGTCAGCCTTTGGCCGTAGGACTACAGTTTAAGGTAAATAGTAGTCAAATCATCTAAAAGCTAGACACAATATTGACTATTTTCAAGTTGGCATAGTATGAAATCGAATACGCCAATAAACCTGTTTACAAATAATCGATATATACATAGACAGATTATAGAACCGTTACCAAAAGGGCCATAACTCAATTATCGATTTTAGACTTAATCGCGTGCCTGGAAAAGGGACGCAATACCTGCAAATCTTCAGAAATAGTGCCACATGTTACGACTCTTCTATACCAGTAGAGGTGAGTGTCGAAACACCTCCGGATTCATAGTTTACACAGTAACTTTTACTACATACAGACGCTTTCTGAAGGCTCTGCTGATAACAACTTTTGAAAATATTGTGGCAAGAATAGGAAAATATAGTAAAAGGGGACATTGCTCATTATGAGCAATGTCCCCTTTTGCTATATTTTCCTTTCAACTCTAGTCCATAAATTAACTCTCATTTACATACATTTAGATATCCCCTATTTCTGCCTAGATGTTTTCAAAGTCGTCAATGTATTTTGTGTACGTGAGGAAATGTTTACACTTGTGTCTCGTACATGTACCATGGTATCGAACATTCAACATTTCCGAAATAAAAAGCAATAACGATCGTTTTAATACCTTTCCGACATACAGCAAATCTGCAGCAGTCGACGTTGAAAACATACCATTAAAATCTCGAAACTCTCTAGAAAGAAAAGCATGGTTATTGAATAGAGTTGAAAACATTGTGACGAATGAAGAAATTGTTAATTATGCTCATTATGCTCATATATGTCTAAGTACTATCACGACGACCAGGGTACCTATACATATGCCCCGGGCTTTTCGAACCAATACTCAACACAAAATCATTCCAAGCTAATGGCTGCTTTTCAACATATACTGTTAGCCCATTGATAAAATGCGAATAACGGTTGTCGCATTGATTTGGGTCTAACGTCGGAAAGAAGTTTGGCTGACATAGGGCATCAAACTCACAAACCCTTGATTGACAGCCTGTGTCGCTACAGACTAAGTTACCGTTTTCGGCTAAGCACCATTGTTAAACAGGCATAAGATGGTCATATTATCTATGAATCTTAATTGTGCGTTCCGCAATGAAATGTCATCGTCAAATTCGAAACACTAACTATAACGCCTACATATTTTGTTTAAACTCCGTGCAATATAAGATAATCAAATAACCAAAGCATTCCAAAGCACCTTGTTTGACATTTGAATGTACGTTTTCGTGAGCAATTCGATTAGCGAGTCTGTGATACACACGGGATACACACGTGATACACACGCATGCGTGAAGATAACCTATACTTATCCAATTAGTATCTGACCCAGATTTCATTTAGCTCTTCCTCGAAACGTGAAGTCTTTATTCCGTTATCTCTGTTAAGCGGCATTTTGGACAGATACCATTAATAATACCGCGTTTTGCCGAATTGCCGTTATGGTATCACTTAATGGAGCATCGAAAACAAACCAAGTGGGTTACAATTCTAGTTTGTCACCAGAAGTTTAATCTATGAGTGTTATCTTAATCCATTCCCATATGCAGCAAATCTGCAGCAGTCGACTTTGAAACCACATATGCATAACAATTGAAAATATCCACAAATAAAAGCGTCATTATTGAATAAAGTTGAAATCACGCTGGCAAAAGGAGAAACTGCTCGTTTCGGGCAATTTCTCCGTTTATCACAACGTTTTTAATATCCTTAAGCAGAATTTATTTACTTTAATGACTAATAACTTGATAACTATAGTATAATAAATATAATATGCATACATGTAAAAGTTATTATCAATACAACCAAAGGCCGATAGGGACCGAGTGTAATCGGTATTTACAATGCTGCTGCAGCTGCTGCAGCTGCTGCTGATGATGATGAATATGATTATTATAAGTATTATACGTATCACAATCATATTCATCACCATTACAGTTTGTTAGCCAATACATGATGTTTGGTTCCACCATTGTCTGCCATTATCATACGTGCCAGTATTGTGTCCAAGACAACACGTTAACACACCTTAGCCGTTCCAAGAGAAAACCAACATTGTGGAATCTGCGTAAAGTATCGAACCGGATCAGCCTAATTATGCCATGCAGGCTAACCCGGACATACACTTTCAGCCTGCTGTGAATTTTCTGTTTCATGAATCATTACACTATACCTCTAATTACCTGAGACGGAATGTATCGGCCCAGATTAGCCTGCCCGAACAGTGGGCCGATACATTACGCAGAGTACATCATGTTGGTTTTCTAGTGGAACGGCCCTCTTATCAACAGGAGCATAAGTCTGGGGGTTCAGATCAAAATACAAGGATGCGTTTCCAACATAAAACAAATGTGTAGCAGACGACATTTAAAAAAAACATATCCGCAGACATATGGAATCTCTCTTTTTATGAAAGAATACTTATAACAAAAAGGATGTTAACATTGTGACAAATAAAGCGAATTGCTCAGTGTGGGCAATTCCCCCATTCCAAAGTCGTCTGCTGTGTATAAGCGTCTGAAAGCGTCTGTATGTGGGAAAGGTTTAATCTGATAACAAATGACCAACGGTCCGTTTCCTCGAAGCGCTGTTTATATTTATCTGCTTCGAGTGTTGGCGAATACAATCTTAGGTCCATCTAAATCACGTCAGTGCGAGTCGATTACTTGAATTCCAGGAAACAGTCTGTCTCCTCCCTTAGCGTAGACATATAATTTGGGCCGGGCAACACGAAAGCCGATCTTTCGTGTTTTTACGCCAAGTGAACAACTACATCAGCCTTCTTATAAAGATAATCCCTGTTTACCCTTAATCTAAATAAGCATGTGGGAATCGTATTACGAGCGGATAAAACATAAAACCGACTAAAACAAGTAATCGATTTGATTCTCACTGCCATTCATTTCAAAACATTGAAAGGTCGCTTTTCGCGTGATACTGTGCGTTTCCGGATGGGGGCTGAGAAGTGTAACGTGTAATTTTCTGTCGTCTCTTACGACAACTTTGCAAGATTTATGGTTACGAGTTACCGCGAACTTGTTTACAATGTTACGTTATCGACAATAGAGCTGTTTCTTAACGTGCTGATATACATCGACATGTTAGAGGTGCTCGTATGTATTTTTCGGATTATTTGACATGGCAGGTCGGGGTTTTATCTCTGACCTCTACATAGCCATTTCTGGATAAGGCATATTTTGAGGGGGTAACTAATTATAACCGTTCGTCTTAAAAATGTGTCTTACCAAAACTACAGCGTTTAGAAATCTGTATAAAGCCCTGTACTGTGTTGTCAAATACCCAGGAGCTTATAAGGGGTTTCGATAAGGAATACTCTATGAGTTGCTTGTCTTTTTCTGTGCATAAATAAAGGTCAAAGGACGAGGTCAAATACGGCACCACATTCGATAACTGACCGTCAATGAAAGATGATTCGACGTCATTGAAATAGAATTTTACGTCATTCAAAATGCGGTAGTAGAGAGTGATTCACACGCCATTCATAACCTTTATTGTATGTGTAAATTGTGTTTATTCACTTAAGAGAACATGGATATAGTATTTCTCTTTATTCTCTTTTGAAAATTAAAAAAGGTTGATATCGAAAGGAAAACTACGTTGCGATACCACGGTTAGTATTGTACTACTCTGAGCTTTGGAAAATTGATCTCTCACTCGGTTTCGCGTAATATAAATGTTACCGAGCTCCTCGTTTTTACAATATCAATATTGCAAAATAATATTCCCTATTTATCCTTACAAATTAGAGTCAAAACGGTATGGTATATACTTAGTCTTGAGTTAAAGTAATAACTTGACAAGTTGTCATTGTTCGAAAAGTGTGACCGAAAAACTGTGAGAGTCCTTTAACCCCTTCCCACATACAGCAATCTTTGAGCAGAATACATTGAAAACATTTCGACATAAATATGGAAAATCTCCCTATGAAAGTATAATTATTCCATTTTTATATCACGGACGTGTTGTTCCTGGCTTTCTCGCGCCAATACTCAATGCAACATTCTTGCCAGGCAACTGGCTACCTTTTCACATAGATTATATATACCATTTGTGGAAGACGAATGACGCTAGT
Organism: Serripes groenlandicus; assembly: GCA_031761405.1. Classification (NCBI taxonomy): domain Eukaryota; kingdom Metazoa; phylum Mollusca; class Bivalvia; order Cardiida; family Cardiidae; genus Serripes; species Serripes groenlandicus. The sequence continues at coordinate 130,491,339 of JASEVX010000002.1, read as the reverse complement.
CACAATTACTTTTATCAATTATCGGACTGAATGAATGACCGAGCTGTGGATCGTACCCCCTGGATTGATACAAGTAGCCTTCTGCGATATCGACTGAGCCATCACGGCACGACCGATAAATTTACAGGAGATAAGGTGCACGACCGAACACCTGAACGGTATTAGTTGTAAAACTAATGGGGCTTCATTTCTAGTATTTGTGCAACCGAATAGCCAGAGAATTCAGCATACGCAGATGCCTAAGACCCCAAATCGCTAAAAGCAGTTCAAGTTAAGGGCTTAAGTCTATTATATATTCAACATGGATACTATGTTTTTAGCGTTATTTCTAAATATAAGCGTAGAAACAAAGTAAAAACCAAATGCGCGTCTTTGCACAATTTTAACAACATTATACGTTTAGAATATATCTCAGGCACTTTATCTAACGATCAGTGACATTTTCCAAAGACTATATGTGTCAGTGTTTTTGTCTTCTTTAAGCTGGCAGTTACAATTGTAAAAGGAAGGGGAACTTCGGTAAACAAAAACTTAAAGTACCTCTCACAATCAATAGTGCACATCAACCAAAGTAAACATGCCAATAGTTAAAGCTTTAATTACGTCAGCCATGGTGGTTTTATTATATGCGGACATGTGCCACTTGATGAGGGCGTGGTGGGGTAACAGAAGACTTTTCCGAGAACATGTTGTTACAGGATTGCAGCGATCTCATATAAACAGCCAAAGATACTTCGTTGTGTGTATCGAGGGGTTGGCGTGAAACGGTTGTAACTTAAAACCTATTTTGAAAACCCTGGTTTAGGGGCAATTTTGACTCATTTGTAAACAACGCAAATTTAGGTGCCATTGCTCAGAACGAGCAATGGCACCTAAATTTCCATTGTTTACCAAGAAAAATTATTTAACGCTTTTATAGACTTTATCGCGAGGTGATTAACCTTGGTTAACAAATGAGAATTTTAGTTACAACCGTTTCACGCCAAGCCCTCGATATATTATATATGACGACACCGCATACAAAGATCGTCTCTAATTGACCCGATATATCTAAATATTCATGAAATAGTTCTCATTTGTTCTGGCCAATAAAATCGCTCGATACAACCAACGCTCGGCCGTCACCGCTTCTATATCTCGTTTATGTATATGGGTTATCTCCCCTGCTGATACCGAACGATTTTGTTATCGCCAATTTGGTTGGCTTATGCAAAGGTCAATCTGAGACGACCTGTTATAATCAGTATCCAGATATACACGAGCGTTTACTACTGTTATGAAATCATTGTCTGGTTTTAAAACTTTCAGCGCCGAATTGTTTAAAGTAGACTCTTCCATGTTCAAAATCGGGCGTCTCCATTTCTCATGTAATAAAAGTTAGGACTATTTTGATAACCAAAAGGCAAACAATGCTGATTTCAGTTGAGACTGAATCAGTATTGTTTGCAAAAACCTCAATATTGCCTTTGGCGCTGAAAGAGTGAATACGATTGAGGATCAAGCAACGTTTGAGTCGTAATCATGTCATTGAATACGAGACTGGTTTACAGCATTCATGAAAACAGGACAGGAAAAACAATCACTATGCTAGTGAGGAATATATGGAAAGGGTGCAATACTGTTATACACAAAATGAAAACAGGACGGGGGAAAAACCCACTCTGCTAGTGAGGAATATATGGAAAGGATGCAATACTGTTATACACAAAATAAAAACAGGATGGGAAAATCCCATTCTACTAGTGAGAAATATATGGAAGGGATGCAATACTGTATACACAAAATGAAAACATGTGCATTAAAAAAACACAAAAAGTAACAGAAAACCTCTTCACGTTCCTTTTTTTTTCAATATGAAGTGGCTAAGGTATCTTGGAAAAAAGCACTTTACGACTGGCAATATCTGTCTTAGTTATTAATGTTATTCTATATTGTTGGTAGTCGAAATAATCGTCTCAATGAGATGATTTTTTTTGGAGCACCTACAAAATAGGGTTTGGTGTTCAATCAAGAATTTCAGAACGTGGAACATATCAATTATCTATAGCTCTGCATTTATACGTGGATTCAAATCACAAGAATATACTATTGTGATATATAATCTATATCTGTTTTCCCTCAAGAAAGAAAACAACGCTCCCTTCAGTTCTAAACAATTATAAGGCAATTTCACGGAACATCAACTCGCAAGCTCTAACGAAATTGTCTCGTATGTCTGAATTAGATTTGGGTCTAATTAGTCGAGTTAAGTGAAAAGTAATTCGATTTGTACGAACAATCTGCGATATAAAACAAACAAAAGGTATTCCGGTATTTCTGTTAACCAAAGACATGAAGTGATATTTAAAGAGTTGACTGCCATGTGAAAACATTCAAAGAAAATGTGTTTCTTCTCGATATGCGATAGTATAACTTATTCTAGAGTGTTTCATTCTTTGTGCGGAAAAAGATTAATTGTTCTTCTTGAACAATTTCTCCTTTTACCGCAATAGTTTCAAAAGTCATTCGATTATTTGTCTTTATCAGGGTATTGACTAAACAAAAGGACGAATGCTGTTCTAAATTTATTACGTAAGAATATTTAGGATGGACAAAATTAGACAGATCATCCGTCCCTAGAGAAAACCAACATTGTTGACTCTGCGTAAATTATCGATCCGGATCAGCCTAAGCATGCCGCACAGGCTAACCAGGACAGACACTTTTCGCCTACTGTGGATGTTCTGTTTCAGGAATCATTACTCTATACCTCTAGCACCCTTGGACGAATTGTGTCGGCCCAGATTACAATGTTGATTTTCACGTGGGACGGCTCATATTTGATTAAAATATTTGAACATAAGGAAAATTTCATTCGAGATAGTGGAGAGCACTCTATACGAAACGGGGGTAATTTCTTCATTGTAGAATGGACAATTGCAAGTTACTCCAATCCCGAAAATGGTTAACCCTCACAACAAATCAGCAGCAGAAAACTTTGAAAACATGAAGTCAAAATTATGGAATAATCTTTATAAATCAAATGACAGTTATTGAATAGAGTTGAAAACATAGTGGGAAAAAAGGAGATTTGTTCATTTTTTAACACTGTTTTTAAAAAGTATTCTGCTGCTAAGGCGTTAGACGCGTCTGTATGTGGGAAAGGAGTTATCATGTTCATCAAAGACAGAAGAAGGGTCTAAAGAGCCTAATAGAACGTTCCACATTTGGAATGAAACGTTCAATACATGTAATGACAACTTGTGACGGCAATTTGCACACGTCTTCTCGATCAAAGGACATTCCAAGGAGAAAGTATCCGCCTCCATACACTAGAGACTACAATTCTACAATAGTTTAAGAAAGTTCTCTCTGTAATTACGTCTGTGTGCACTGGAACAGGATCAAGCTTCAAATGTTTTTTAAATGGTATGAACCAGCAATGTATTCAGATTGTCCAATCACACCGAGTACATGAATGTGCTAGCAAAAAGCGGTAATGCGATTAGTGGAATCCTCTAGCCCGCTAGTTATGTGTGTTAGCTAATCCGCCTCGGTGGTGTATGTACTAAAGGTATCACAGTGAATTGTTTCGATGACCTTTACGTGTTATGGTACCATAACATATACATTCTTCGGTCGTATATATACACATTTAAATGGTATTCAACTGTTATAGTAATGACAATGTTTGTAGACGTATATTATTCAAACTGTATTGGTACGGTAACATATTCGATTCCATTCAGTTTCAATGGTACCATACGCCAATATATATATATTTGTTGGCCGTTTAGCAAGTATCACTGGAATAAACATTAATATATGACATTCCTTTGATATATTGCACCATATGAATATTTTTGTAAAAAACAACAACAATTATTCCTGTTCCATACTTTGATGACTTTCATTTTGAATGGTACCATAATAAATATAGTATTGGCCATATATAATAATAATTTCACTGTAACATATTCTGATTACACTCGGTGTTAATTGTATCATTAATTACTACTATTGTCTTGTCATGTACACAAACACATGCTTATCATTAATTATTACCATTGTCTTGTCATGTACACAAACACATGCTTTTTTCTCATTTGCAACATCGTTTTGGATTTTTTTTGGTTTGGTAACAATAGGATCATCACGACTTGATAACTGTGTGTAACGTGTCCATGATATACATCTAATTGAAATACTGTTAGTCGCAATTAATACAAATCGAATTTGACTGGATAGACATATTTTGTGTATTTGTTATAAAACCTACAATTGATCTCTCTCATTGTTCTTTCGCAGGTTTTATATAGGTCACGCGATCAATATCAGAAACATGCATGTAACACCTTATCCCAAGGGAAATTAC
>JASEVX010000002.1:130388323-130486785 GCA_031761405.1 Serripes groenlandicus | reverse complement strand
ATATCAAAGTGAATGCCAAGACTTTGGTTAGAGAAGAGAAGGCTGTGTAATGTTTGTAGAACTTTTAATACCATCGTTGATTGAGTAATGAAACGTCTAAACAATCGTAACAGGGACATAAGGTTTCATTTAGAGAAAGTGGTCTTGATTATGTCGATAATCGGTCTCTACTACATTTGTATCTTCCCCCTGCACTCACCTACAGAGAACTCTAACATAATTGGATCTATTTGGCATCTTGAAAGGTCTTATGGTCAGTTAAGATCAATCTGAAAAAATAACAGTCGCTCAGATACGACATAATTAATTGTTTTCTTATATGGAAAATTACATTTGGTATTTTCAATTAAAATGCCAATTTCCACTCGAGTTTTATCTAAATAATAATGACATGTCTATCATCGTATTATATACTTACATAGTTATATCAAATTTAATGTCAAGACTGGTAAGAGAAGGCTGTATTATGTTTGTAGCACTTTTAATACCATTGTTGTTTGGGCAATGAAACGTCTAAACAATCGTAACAGGGACATATTTTGGGATTTTCCATTTAGCATTTTCAATTAAAATGCCAATTTCACTTTTTCACTCAACCTATTCTTGTGGTTTTTCATATATGTCATACTATTTCAACTGCTCCTGGGTCCTTTGTCGTCTCCTTTGATAACAAAACTGCACAAAACATAAGTATAAATAATAAAGACGCTGTCATAGTCAAAAGAGTATATCTATCCACAAATGAAGATCTTACATTATACGGAATCCCTGTCAAAAATGATTGAGAAGTTGACGATGACATTAAAACGTACTAACAAAGCAAACCGCGTCGTTAAACAATGTATGTAATTCACAGAAACACAGTCATAACACGAAATTCAAGTTATATTAAAATTGCCAACCATACTATATGGCTTTGAATAGAGGAAAATGGCCCAGAATGATATACATTTTCTATACAAAGAACTTATACAGAATCCACTGAAACTGTTGGCCTACATAATCTCAAGGCAATGTAAATGTAAGTCAAATAATCGTGTAGAGTTGAAAACATTGTGGCGAAAGAGAGAAATTGCCCATTATGAGCAATTTCTCCTTTTGCAACACTCGTTTTAAAAGGTGTCTGTGTCAGATACATCAGAAGAAGTCTATATGTATGACAGATTTCAGATGGTACAAAACAGAATGCAGATTTTGTTTGTGCTATATCTCACACAGGTACCGCTCTGAGTATTCAATCTTATCCGGATCTACGCTCATTGCAAAGTCACAAAGATTCGTGTTTCACTTGTATCAGAGTAACACTCTGATCTTATCTTAAAACGTGAGATTTGTTTTCTCTTTTTAGCTCTTACGGCTCTATCAAAAAGAAATAAAATTAAAAGAAAAAATATTTTGTTTAGGCATTACCATACTGGTAGGCGGCATTGCACGTGTATACACATGTGTTACTCCGGTGCAAGTGTCGTGTTTATATGGCGTGGTTCAATTAAAAAAATACAGTTCATGTTAGACAATGTAGGACCTAAGCACGCTTATTTTACAGACAAAGTATTGTTGAACTGATTAATGAGAAATTGATAATGTATACTCTCGCCAGAAAGACAGGATTTCCAATATTCCTTTTTGTATCTGTTTCTCTTCTGATTTCTGGCAATCCATCGTCACCGAGTGATTAGCACGCGCGGCTTTTTTCGGGTTCGGGAACTATCGCTATAGTCCCGATTGAGAAACCTTGGGCATGGCACATTTCCTAGAACAGTACTGGATAGTCACGAGAAGACCGATCATATAACTGTAACACTATAAATAAAAGTAAAGCATATACAACTATCTAGTCTCTTGTCGTGGCCCAAGAAGGATACTATTCGGGATTGATGCCGTTTAACCCTTTCCGCACATATACCAAATATGCATCAGACGACATTGAAAACATCACGGAAAAAATGTGAATAAACTCCACAAATGAGAGTTTAATCATCAAATGGAGTGGTGAAAATTGTGGAGAAACTGCTCATTATGAGCAAGTTCATCTTTTGTTTCAATGTTTTTTAAATTTCGCCTGCTGAAGAGTCGTCAGAAAACGTCTATATGTGGGAACGGGTTAAACTTGTGACACAATGCAGCATAGCAGTGTTGTACCCTGAAGTATGTTTTACTGTATCGTAGAGCGCCCTAACTGTGTTGATTACCCTAAGTTCACTGCGTCATTATTCTTACTCCTTTTTTCAGTCAAGTTATACAAGCGTTCAACTGAGAAGTGTTGACATAGTATTTGATGTCCAAAGATTCATTAAGTCCTACGCACGACCCGAGTACACATATGTGACCTGTTATTAATTTGTAAATATTGTCAGAATATAGGGACCCATCGATCATACCGTGTCCATAGAATCAAATTGGATCCATGTACCGCTGAATGCTTGCAACTGGAACTAGTATCACTCTGTACTTTAAAGCTCTTGCACACTGCAGTTATTTTATTTAAGTTTAAATTAATTCATTTTACATCGATTGCGAACCAAGCTCTCAGCTTATGTTAATCACGCTGAATGCTTGCTTCCTTGCGACTTAACCAGTACTCGCGCTGTTTGTGTAGATGTTTTTTTTAACGGGATTCGAAAAAGGGACCTTTGGTATGATATGCCGACGCTTTACCACTGCACTACTGTCTTCCAATTGGAAGTTCTCTTGGTCAAGATAATCAAATTATGTATTGTCAATCAGACATAAGCATAGTGCCCGGTAGCTCCGTCGATAGCAACGCGGGCTCCCAATGAGTTCGAACCAGAGCTTGGCCGACATTCTTTTCGACGTTTTACATAAGTCACTGTGACGAGCTACATTCGTATTCTACAAATGAGCTAAAGGTATATGTAGAAAAACAGCAAGTTGTATGGAAAGACGGTAGTGTGGAGTACTGGTGTGAGAACGTCAGGAAACACATGGGAATGTGAACTGGCAGCCGTGCTATGACTGTAACATTGTTGAAAATGGCGTTAACTCAAACACTGAATCAATCAAACATAGACTAAATGTATCATATCAGGTAAACAATTATAAGGTTAAATTGTACATAACACCTATTTAATTTTGTTATTTTCTAAACGTGCATGTGACTTGAAATACTCAATAATATTTATATTCAAAAGAAAGGTAATGCTTATTTACTCAGGCAATAACAGGATGTACCGGGAATACAGTCAAGCGTCACCGTTCAGAAAAAAACACACCAATTGTAACGCTTTCCTAAGTGTCGACGTTTCCGGGCATAGCAAACGTTTAACGTTCTGCGTTTTAGTTTTGAATGTTACCGAACTCGTCTAGTGACAACTTATGCTCCTGACCCCAGTAGGCTGATAAGGTATATCGAATTAACGGATCAATGACTTTCGTCTAGGAACGTTTTTATCTTGAATCAATATAGGTTAATTATGTAGCGTCATGAAGCGGACTATCATTGGCTTACTTCGTCTACTATACGAATATGTCTGATATTAAGGTATAACTTTGGTTCAGATTTAAATAAAACATTGTTGGAATAAAATGGAGTGGAATCATATCCGACGTTTGACCGAATTAATTGCGACAAGCTTTATTCGTCTTTCACTAATAGGCCAACAGTCTACGTGGAAAAGAAGCCAGCTGCTGCTTGAAAATACTGTAGTGTGAGACAGATAGGAGGCGCATGGGTAGGTGAATTGGCCAGCGTGATATGCCTGAATGTTTTATGGTGATAACTGCCATCAACCCAACTCAATCAAATACTCATATGCTTTTATAAATGTACATTGGAGGTACGAATGAAAATGAAAGTCGATTTTTTTCTGCGTCAAGTATTATTTGATCATAATGACCTAGTCGTGACCTTGATTGGTTGCTTGTTTGGTGTTTAACGCGTCTTTCAACATTTTTCAGTTATATCACGGCGTTACCAATTTTACAGGTCCATTCATCTTGACACCAACCAGTCAGTCTTAATTCTAACCCCGCAACCCTGAGCGCCAAGAAGGACAGTCATTACTACATTTTCGCCCCTATCCAATTCCTAGCATGTTTTCGAAAAGTCAATTTACGGCTGCAACCAAGTCCAAAACTTGTCTACATCCGCGAAAGTCGAGAGTTTTGATTGGTTCGCCATCTGGTTTATAATGATTTCATTAGTTCGATCGAATAAAGAAGCTCCACCCGCTTGCATTAATGAGTCAAAAGAGTTCCAACGAGTGAAACGCACTCTGAACTATGATTGACATCAATGTCAGTCTTGTTAAAGTATTTGGTATGAACCAGTCTTGACCTCGGGCTAAGGCGATATTGTGTATGGTAATTGACCAAAGGACTCGGTATATATATCATCATTCGGGTCGCTGCATTCGTAACTCCTCGGAGGACTACCTCTAACATCTCAGCAAAAACTATTTCGGATGTATGACGTATGAAATAAAGGACACTTTTTTAAGGGCTGCAAGTTTTAGGATGATAATCCGGCAACTGCACCACAATGTATCGGTGAAGAGTCATACAATCTGACTTAAGTACACTATGCGTAGCGTTAACAGGAGATGATTTTAAGGATATTGGGAGTCGTATCACTTACCACTAGACATCCGAAGCTATATAAGGGATACCGTAATCTGCCGAGGAGTGCCGAATCGGTTCGCTACAGTTGACAACTAGGTAAACATGGTACTTGCGTGAATGTTCCTACGCTGGATTTCATACAGAGTCAAGTAGAATAGGATCATTCACGATTGTACCATGTATACTCTTTTTCGAAGGCAGATGACCGAATGATCCATTTCTTGTTCCATGGTCACTAAATTTCGCAATAAACAGCACAAATAGAAAATAGGGACAATGAGTATTGTCCACTCCAAACAGATATAAACAAATCATATTAAATTCAGCAAATGAATAGTGATTTAAAGAGTCATTTCCAATATTGCAATTACGATATAATTACTTCCATTACTATAACACCTCGGTGGTGTAGGGATAAAACGTGCGCCTCTGGTGTGAGGGTCGCGAGTGCAATCCACGGCAAGGTCATACCAAGTACTTCAAAAATGGTTTGGAAATTTTTTCTCAACACCACTGGGAGAAAATTTACCGGAGCCTAAGGATTTAAAGGGTTTTGGGACAGTGAATTGGGGAAAGTGCCCTTCATTAGAACTTAGGACCTTTACGGAGAGTCAATCAGACCTCAAAACAAAAGATACGCCTGAAATGTATTACATATCGGTTGTGTCAATGAACAAATCGGGTCTGCTAGAAACCTATTCTACGTCGATAGAAGAAATCTTACGAGTATATCTCGAATTCACTTAGCGACATGGAATAAATCACAACAGAAACCCCTTCTTATCCTCCGAAATCTTGAATCTATCCTTTGGAATATTGAATATCGCTGCAGCCGACAAGTAGATAAACATGATACTTGCGTGAATGTTCCTACGCTAGATTTCATAGAGAGTCAAGTAAAATAGGATTATTCACGATTGCACCATGTATACTCTTCTTCGAGGGCAGATGGCCGAATGATTTATTTCTTGTTCAATGGTCAATCAATTTCGCAATAACCAAAACAAATAGAAAATAGGGACAATGAGTATTGTCCACTCAAAACACAGTTATATAAACAAATCATATTAAATTCAGCAAATAAATAGTGATTTAAAGAAACATTTCCAGTATTGCGATTACGATATGATTACTTCCATTACTTTAACTTGTTTTGCACCAATGAACCTTTATATTGCCCTGTGCAAAAACCCTTTTTATCTCCCTTGCGTAAATATCGTTCTTGTTTGACACCAACTTTCGGTGAGCCAACAAACAGAAAAAAATGGCGTTGAACAAATAAATCAGTGATCCGAAAACGTTTGACAGTTTATCAGTGAGTGGACTGAGTGTTTATTTACGGAAAAGAGGAGCACACGTGTCAAGAAATAGACTCAAACTGTTGAACAGAGCTTTTTCACAACACCACTGGGAGACAATCTACCGGAGCCGAAGGATTTAAGGGGTTGTTGGGACAGTGAATTGGGAAAATTGCCTTTCTCTAGAACTGATGACCTTAACGGAGAGTCAACAAGACCCAAACACGATAGATACGTCTGAAATGTATAAGATATCGGTTGTGTCAATGAACAACTCGGGTCTGCTAGAAACCTATTCCACGTCGATAGGAGAAATCTTAAGAATATATCTCGTATTCACTTAGCGACATGAGATAAATCACAACAGAAACCCTTTCTTATCCTCTGGAATCTTTAATCGTGTTCTCTAGATGCGCTAAAATACGTTAGCAAGAGGAATGGGTTAACATACTCGGCCCGTCAGATGCCTATATTAGGAAAAAAGCACCACTGAACGACATACAATGATTAATAACCTTTGATTTAATCGAAACTTGTATTGACAAGGCAACTGAGAAAAGAATGGACGTTTTTGACATCTTTACATTTTGCCTCCTGTATTGTAGTAAATAATAAATTAATGACGTAAAATACACGGATGTCGCACAAACTTCTGACATTTTTACATTTTGCCTCCTGCATTGTAGTAAATAATACATTAATGACGTAAACTACACGGATGTCGCACATACTTTGCGGGTTGGATGAAACATAAACGTTCTTCTTGCAACATTAAAATTGTTCCGGGCATCGTATCTTCGCAACACAGCCCTGTTATATGTCTACATATTTTACAGACCTGCAAACTTAAAAGACATGGATGGTATTGCATGTCCTTGCCTCAAACTGTATCGATTATTACTCAGTAAAAACCAAGTGTTGTTGGTTTTCAAAAGAACGATTTTGTTTGGGTACCCGCAACAGAGTTTGGTAATCAAATAAGAGCATGCATGAACAAGGAGTATATGACCCTCGGTGATGGAGCTTATTTGAAAACCACCCACATCTTAGGGGTTGGCTGTCAAATATGGGCTTAAATGACAATGACAAATACGGTCTATTTTATATTTTCTAGAGTATACAGCCTTCATTACCATGTGACCGGTCGATTTTCCTCACCAAAGAGGCACTTATCTCGGATCGATGTAGGTTAATTTTGTGACACAATGAGGCTTAACACTATTACATTATGAAGTGTTCATTGTTGTATAGGTGTGACGTTGTATCAACCGGCTTATTATCTCATTTACGTCAATCGTGCCTAAAAAGATCTCGGGGGGAAAATGAAGCGCCATTTAAAGGACGCATTTACCGTTCGAATTAATCAGAATTAATGTAGACCATTCGGGCTCTTTCGGATATAAAACACGTCAGTTGGATATTATTTATATCTCAGTTATCTCCCCCTAATGGTCTAACATGCTTTTTGGAAGTAGCAAGTTACACGGGGAAGGGGTTTGTGCGGACTACTGGAGCGAGATGTTTGATTGAGTTGAATTCCAACAGTATTTTGTTATACTACGGCGGCTAGTAGACCCAATTGTTTACAAGAGAAAAAATGTGCAAAGGTGGAAAAGCCGCCGAGAACTGAAGAACTGTTCAACATTGCATGTATATATATATATATATATGTTTATTTATATTCAATTTGTATCGAAAGAAAATAAGCAACGTAACTTTATTGAATGTCAATTGCTTTGCCATAATAATATTTAAATGGTATGAGCTAGCACGATCTAATTTTTACAACACTATTGGTCGTCCCGGCTTCGATCCCCGCTCGCATAGTGCCCTTCCTAGCCTAGTACTGGCTTGTGTATACGCTGCATTCTAGGTGGATGCTCTACCAAAACACCACCGAGGCAATGCCTTACCAACATACCAACGAACTATCTCATGGGGAGCACAATGACGTTAACGCTCTCTTTCTCTCTAATTGCATAGTTGAAGCCGGTGTCGGTTTTCGTGTAACGTGGCTCAAATGCAACACATTTAACCAAGCTGTCATGGGTATGAGCCGCCATCATATTAACCGTTACAGTAGTTGTTGATTCAGATAGTGGGAGGCCTACGTGCTTACGTAGTTAATCAGAGATCAAATGATACTTCTGTTAAAGGTACTGAACTCCAGGTGGTAATAAAATTTTTGAAATGTGGAAATGTCTGCATATATTGCTAATATTGACAACAACGTAAGTAATAAGTAGTTCAATACTATTTAGGCACTACATTTTGAAACACTGTCAATTGATAGTCATGAAAATGTACAAATGAAGCATATACGATCAATATTTAGATGTTAATGGTACTGCAAAGGGAAATTATAACTCTAATTTTATCCTAGAGTAATGATTATAAGACAACTTTTAAACAGTTTTAAAACTTATAATATCTTTTATCTGGAGCTCAGCACCTTGAACTCAGTAAACTCTATGCCAACGTAATAGAGTTTAAGTGAGATGAAATATTTCTTGTCATAGTGTCTAATTGTTATGATGATATAAATATGCCATTGTTTTATTATGAACACGCTTAGCAAATCAATTAATTATACTCACGATTAACTACATACCGTTCTAGTAGGCTGCGATCTGATATTTTGTCAGCACAAACGGCGCGCGTGCTGGTTAAGTTTTCAGGAAGGAAACATAAAGAGTGATTAAGATGAACTGAAAAGTTGTTTCGCAATCGATGTAAACAAGTTTAAGTATAAGTTTAAATTAAGGAATATCCTAATCTTGGTCTTCGTTGGTCATACGTCCCAGATGGTCAGTGACCTATTTCGTAACAATGTGCAGTTACGGCATTATAATATTAACCCTCCTTTCTTTCCCACATACAATACATCGGCAGTAAAAGACATTGAAATCGGTTTGGCATAAAGCGTGAAAAACATCAATAATGTCTAATTATTAAATAGAGTTGGAATCAGTGTGACAATTTCTGCTTTTGTCACAATGTTTTAAAAGTCGTCAGCTGCCTCTATAGGTAGGAAAGGTTTTACTGTTATCAAGCGTCTCATAAAATTCGTCGTTTTAGCAAAACTGTTTTGTAGGTCAATGTGCATCTAGTGTGTTTGTTTGGTGTTTTACGCTGCTTTCACAAATATTTCAGTTATATCACGGCGTTTCCTGATTAAGTTACTAATGCTACTGGTACATTTATCCTGACACCAGCGAGTCAGTCGCAATGATAACCCTGAGCGCCAAGGAGGCCGGCCATTAAAACCATATTTAACAAATTTGGAACGACCCGATCAGGGATCGAACCGAAGACCTCCCGCATCCGAGGCAGACGCTCTATCACTACACCCCCACCCCTCGGGCGGTAAGATAGATCTAGACTTTGTGCGACATTTTTAATTCCTTTCTTATTAAATTGGTCGATGGTCGTTGTCCTAGACACGTTTTCTGAGATCGATGCTTGGCTAATTATGTTGCACAGTGAAGCGTACGACACTCTGTTGCTGTATCCAGTATTTATCATCGTAATTATTTGTATCTTAACTTTTACGAACATGAGCCGAAACTAATTTTGCTTTGCACTAAAAAACAAATACCTCCTTAGCCGTTTACGTATATATATATATACACACACGAACACTTCAAGTCAAACACATGTTTATCTTACTGACAATTTTGTTAATTATTTTAGTCGCGGTTTTATTCGGTAATTTTGTTCCTTAAAGTAGAATGCCACGAATAAAATGTGAAGCGATTGGTAATTCGGCCGGAATTACTACCATCTTAAACACATCCTAAATGCAAATTGCATTTTTAAACAACGGGGCATCTGAATAAAACTGTTTTGCATTGGAAATGTAGACATTTACAACAATCACTACGATAATAGTCTGGAGAACCATCCGGCACCCTTTACCTGAATCAGACGCCATTTTACGGATGTACACTAGAAGGAAATTAAAACTTTGTAGAAAAAGAAGTCATTGTTCAAAATGAGAAATATGTAATTTGCTCACGCTATCTTAATCAAGGTTTCTGGTGTTGCAATATTTCCCTATTAAATTCATAAATTTAAAGACTATGCCAACGTCCTAGAAGGTAAAACGATAACTCGTGACGGAAAGATGCAACCATCGATTCGACTGTACCGAATTATACCGGAATATATTGTCCGATCGATGGTGGAACATCTATTCCCGGCTATTCAAATTCAAATTAACCAATCAACTGTCTCGTTATATACCTGTTAGTATTCAGTCCATCGGACAAACTTCTCGACTTTTATACGAATTATCGTATATTACCATGGATATATCGATATGAACCCAGAGCTGCTTCATCAAACGAGACTGCTTGTATGTATCACTGTAGTATTTTATAGACGAATGAAAGCTCGAAAATCAAACGACTTCGGGTATGAATGCATTTAAAAATCATCAGGAAAAGTAAAAAAAAACAAAAAAACAATTAACAGACTGCTTGCATGTACTCGTTTATAGACTAGTGAAAACTCGACAATCAAACGACTTCGGGTATGAATGCATTTAAAAATAATCAGGAAAAGTAAAAAAAAAAAAGCAATTAACAGACTGTTTGCATGTACCTGTTTATAGACTAGTGAAAGCTCGAAAATCAAACTACCTCGGGTATGAATGCATTTAAATATCATCAGGAAAAGTAAAAAAAAAAAAAAAAAAGCAATTAACAGACTGTTTGCATGTACCTGTTTATAGACTAGTGAAAGCTCGAAAATCAAACGACCTCGGGTATGAATGCATTTAAATATCATCAGGAAAAGTATAAAAAAAAAAAAAAAAAAGCAATTAACAGACTGCTTGCATGTACTCGTTTATAGACTAGTGAAAGCTCGAAAATCAAACGACTTCGGGTATGGATGCATTAAAAAATGACCAGGAAAAGTAATTAAAAACAAAAGCAAGTAACATACACGGACTATGTAAAAGATGGTGCACATGACATTTATTCAATTTTTACTCTATGTATTTCTTTAATAATGCTTACTATGAATATCATTGCAACAACATGTAAACTGATATGCTAATAAAGAACTTGTTAATGATAATAAAGCATTATATTTCTATAATGGTTTTTTGAGTCGGTGGCAAGACACAAAGAAATTAAGCTAAAACATTATCATAATAAAAGTTGTCACAATTTGATTGATTGATTGATTGGGTTTTAACGACGTTTTTAACAATTTCTCAGTCATATCACGGCGGCCAGTTTACCTACTCATGTGTTTCCTGGTTTTCTCACAACAGTACTTTACAAAAAAATCTTTCCAAGCAAATCACCCATCTATAGAATATCACATGTTTAGAGAGAATATAACAACATATATGATATGCTTTGGACTTGAAAATGTATCACATGTCCGCACCAGAAGCACATACATTTATATGTAAAATAGCTTTGAACAAATAAGTTGTTCTCTTAATTTAAAGATAACAATGAGTATAATTTCCTGGAAATGAAGTTCAATGGCAGTCTTAAAGCGACTGAAATCCAGATGGAACGAAAAAAAAAAGAAAAAAAAAAAAACTCTATTCGCCCTAAATGTTATTCTTTATGTTATCCAATTAAAACCAGGGTATAACATGTATCGTTTTTTATCAATAAAGTGAACTTGAGTCGTTTTAAATTGTCCCGATGAAGGGGTTTCCTATTTAAAAATACTTACCCCGTTACTGACAGGGTAGAATTTGCGATGGAAAAAGAATCGAAAACAAGAAAATCTCACCGATTATAGGGGTATGTAATATGTCAGTTATCATATTTTAATGCCCCAAATACAAAAATAACACTTATTTTCTTAAAATTGGATTTTTTTTTTGACAGTTGGGTATCTGGAGTTCAGTCGCTTTAAAATGAATAGGCTTGACAATTTGTATACTAAGTTGAGGTAACTTTTTAAACAAAGTTTAGCCGTACAAGGTTGAAATAGCCTGACCCACAATTTTACATTGAGAATGCATCCTTGTATTTTAGATGTATATTATGGTATTATCCCTAATAGCCCGAGGCGGGGGCGCTCTACCACTACACCACCGAGAATATATTGGCGTACAGTAATAATTAGATAGTCCATAAATGTGTTAAGGCAATACCTCAAATATATTTTCTTCTCGTAAAATCTTCATTTGTCATCGACTGTTGAAATTGTCTGACAGGCTGACATCTACGTCGCACGTCTTCACAATATTAGTTTATACGGATGACAAATCCGAAGGTTATTCAGTTCTGAATGAACGGGAGCTTGAATCAATTTTGACGTTACTCTGCATGATGTCTCTATAAACTTTAACCCTTTCCCTCATACAACAATTCTGCAGCAGACGAATTTGGACAAGTTTTTGTCAAAAAATAGAAAATGTCTATAATTGAATGGATAACCTATGACTAAAAGTGGAAAACATTGTGGCAAAAGTAGACATTGCTCGTTTTGAGCAATTTCTTCTTTTGTCACCATGTTTTCAAAAAGCCGTCTGCCGCAGAGGCGTCAGAAAGCGTCTATATGAGGGAAAGGTTAAGTTTCACGGACAATACACAAAGGTTATTTATATCTCTACGGGAGTTCGAACCAATTTTAACAATGTGTTGCGTGATGTCTCTATACAATATAAGTTATACAGACATAACCCAAAGAGTATTCATTTATGTAAGGGAGTTCGTATCAACTTTACCAATGTGTATTTTGAGGCATATTTACACAATATTTTTTAAAGACAATACACAAGGTTATTCATTTATGTACGGTAGTTCGAACCAATTTTAACAATGTGTTACGTTATGCCTAGATACGTTATGCCTCTATACGTTGTGCCTCTATACGTTATACCTCTACATGTATACGTTATGCCTCTATACGTTATGCCTCTATACGTTATGCATATATACGTTATGCCTATACACGTTATGCCTCTATACGTTATGCCTCTATACGTCATGCCTCTATACGTTATGCATATATACGTTATGCCTATATACGTTATGCCTCTATACGTTATGCATCTATACGTTATGCCTATATACGTTATACCTATATACGTTATGCATCTATACGTTATGCATATATACGTTATGCCGCTATACGTTATGCCTCTTTACGTTATGCCTCTATACGTTGTGCCTCTATACGTTATGTCTCTATATGTTATACTTCTATACGTTATGCCTCTTTACGTTATGCCTCTATACGATATACCTATATACATTATGCTTCTATACGTTATGCTTCTATACGCTGTGCCTTTATACGTTATGCTTCTATACGTTATGCCTATATACGTTATATCTAAATATAGGATCTGACATGAGTTGTCATTTCATATAAAGTTTTATTAAACGAGTTCAAGATTTTTTGTTATTAAGCGAGCCTCTGGCGAGCTTAATAACAAATATCTTGGACGAGTTTAATAAAACTGTTTATGAACTGACAACGATTGTCAGATTCTTTTTATCACATGACGAAACACACACAGTAAATCGGGTTTTCCAAAGCTATTTTAATTTCGTCAGTAAACAGTATAACAATGCCACAAATAATTATTCCGAGGTGATATTCAGCTTAGTTTATTAAAAGGTATAATAAATAACACTCATAAGATATTATATTTATCACATAAAGTGACTTATGAGGCGTATTTCGATAAAAAAGTACTTAACGTTTACAATATTTCTGGATGAAATTTACAGGTTTTGGCGCCAAAGTGACTAACGTGTGACGTCAAAATGATGACGTGACGTCATTTTTTCCTAGTATTAGGTCATGTTATATTACACACGTTGTATATAAAGAAATACGTAATGGGTATATTACATGGGATACAAGCATTGTCATGTGATAAATACGTTATACCTCTATATGGTATACCTCTATACGTTATACCTATATACGTTATACTTATATACGTTATGTCTCTATACGTAATGCTTCTATACGTTATGCCTCTATACGTTATACCTATATACGTTATGCCTCTATATGTTATACCTCTATACGTTATACCTCTATAAGTTTTGCCACTCTACGTTATACCTCTATACGTTATGCCTCTATACGTTATACCTCTATACGTTATACCTCTATACGTTATGCCACTATACTTTATACCTCTATACATTATACCTCTTTACGTTATACCTCTATACGTGATGCCTGTATACTTTATGGCTCTATACTTATGCCTCTATACGTTATGCATCTATACGTTATACCTATATACGTTTTGATTCTATACATTATACCTCTATACGTTATGCCTCTATACGTTATACCAATATACGTTATACCTTTATACGTTATGTCTCTATACGTTATACCTCTATACGTTACACCTCTAAACGTTATGCCTCTATACGTTATACCTATATATGTTATGCCTCTATACGTTATACCTATATATGTTATACCTCTATACGCTATATATATATATACGCTATATATATATACGTTATGCCTCTATACGTTATGCATCTATACGTTATACAGAAATAACACAAAAGTCATTAATTCGTATCAATTTTAAAAATGTATTGTGTGATACACTTGAACTTATACGTACAAAAAACAAAGGTATTTCATTGATGTCAGGGAGCTTGAACCAACTTGTTACACTGTTCTGTGTGAAACCTCTTCACAATACTCCGAGACATGTTCAATTATTTGAACTTAAAGAAACATATATATATATAAAGTATTAACTTTATTGTCACAAATGTGCTATTTTGGAGCCACGGCAGTAGCAACATTTCGGCCAAAAAGACTGGAGTATTTCATTATAAATTGGTCGTAATTTCCTGTCGTCCTTTTCTATGATTGTAAGCCCTAGTAACGTGGTAATATTATGTTTTTGCAATCGTCTCTTCAAAACCTCACATATAACATAGTCTATACGATCTTAATCTAGGAATTTTTCATCAATAGTAATGAAAGTTATTTGTTCTTACAATACCGTCATCACACTAAACAAACTTGAATTCTCCTATTCTGATGTAGGCCTACCCGACTCAATTAAAAATTGTTGAAAACGGCGTAAACACTATACAAACAAACAAACAAACAATCGCTAAATGATCAAGGTCAACACAACTATTACGCAAATGTGAATGAAGAGTTTCATAGGCTAAAAATGCATTTGTTTTTCCAGACAATTACTTTAGCGTCAGACTGAGATTTGTTGCCTTGAGGGGTATATCGGGAATTGGATGGATTGTTCTAAGACTAATTAATACGCTGCCTCTATTACTGGATAACATATGATATAATGTTCTAGAGATACGCGTTTCCAATACCTCGTAATAGCTGTGTAAGAAATATTTATACCTTTAATTATCTTTTTTTTCGTTTCTTAGCCTATATATGTGTGTACACTTTCACTGGAAACGGATGCGTACGGCCATCCGTCCGAGGTCAAATGTACACAGATATAGACAGATTCGCCCTTTCCAGGAAGCAGCAACCTTTTCGTAGCGTGTTAGAAGATGAAGATAAAGATCTCTATGCACTTTCGTGTTATTTGTTCCAAATGGACACTGCTATTTAGAAGTTTGTTGTGACCTTCTGTGACTCAGTGGTTAACACAGCAATGCAAGATTTAACTGTGCGAAGACACGGATGATCTTTGCATAACTATTCCAGAAGCCCTCGTCATGCTTGCTTGAGAATGACAAACAATGTTTTCGAGTAATGTAACTATACGAAACCTAATTCATTATTCCATGGATGGTTTGAGGTCGTATGCAAGACCTCCAGGGTCGACTTTTGTGTTACGCGGCCAATTTGAAAGCTATCAAACAAAGTCTATCATAAGACGTTTCTACAGCAATCAAGACTTACAAATCGCAATTCCATCGGTTTTGTGTGGACTGTGAAACAGTTAAAGGTCGACAATTATCGTTTGTATGCAACCTTAATGTCGTAAACATATATGGCGACAACCGGAAACTATGGAGATTGGACCGATTATCTATAATTAATCAGTTTTATTAGTCTGTTCAGACGGCTTTACTTTCTTGTTAACCCTTTGCCTGGTGCGAAATAAAGTCAGTCGTGGCCGATTGGTTAACGTCGAGGATTTGACACCGAAAGTCAAGAGTTCGAAACACGCCACGGCGGTCATGATGGAGTGCCCTTAGGATAGGCACATTGCCTAGCCTAGTACTTGTTTATCTAACCAGTGATCATACATAATTGAACTGTGATATAACTGAAAAAATGTTGAAATCGGCGTTAAACCCCAAATAAAAGATAAAACATAAAAGCAATCCTACTTGACTGCACATTATGTGTAGTTGTATGTAATCAGGGATTTCTACTTTCGCTTTTTACGTAGGCATTATATTCAGATTACCTTTGAAGATTGCGTAAATCGCATTACGTTTCGGATTTACAACTCGTGAGACAAATATTCTCTATATTTTGTATTTATATCGATTAAACGTTGTTCTAAATAACTGTAAACTATTTTATTTCGGAATCAATTGATTGATTGATTGATTGATTGATTTGGGTTTAACGCCGTTTTTAACAATTTCTCAGTTATATCAGGCGGCCAGTTCACCTACTGATGCATTTCCTGGTTTTCTCACACCAGTACTCCACACAACAATCTTCCCAAGCAACTGGCTGCTTTTCTACATAGACGTAGCCCATTGGTGGAAGACGAATGACGCATGTCGCTTTGACTTTTGTCAATCGTCGGAAAGAAGGTTGGCCGAGCCGGGATTCGAACTCACAACCCCTTGATTGACAGCCCGCGTCGCTACCGACTGAGCTACCGGGGTTCGGCTATTTTGGAATCAAAGTGACTCGCTTAAATATCGTTTACGTGTCAATGTGATGAAACACTGCATGTAAATAAAATATCATGAACGTCCATCCTTATGAATGTAGATGATAACTTGAAGTATGGCCCCATACAATGTATAACAATCACCGACAATGCATAGGAGCCGTTCCACGAGAAGACCAACATTATGGACTCTTAATTAATCGACCAGGATCAGCCTGCGCAGGCTAATCCGGGCCGTCACATTCCGTCTCAGGGAGATGGAGTGCCCTTGGGGTGGACACATTGCCTACCGATGTACTGGTTTGTTTACCCAGGGATCATGAATAAGTGAACTGTCGTCGTGATATAATTAAAATACTGTTGAACCTCAAATTGTCTGCACACTTTTTGTAGTTTTATTTAAGACAGAGATTACTATTTTTCGCATTTTACGTAGGCCATGTATTCAGATTACACTTTAACATTGCGTAAATCGCCTTACGATTCGGATTTACAACTCGTGAGACAAATATTCTCTATATTTTGTATTTATATCAATAAAACATTGTCCTAAATAACTGTAAAGTATGTTTTATTTCGGAATCAAAATGACTCTCTTAAATATCGTTTACGTGTCAATGTGATGAAACACTGCATGTAAATAAAATATCGTTCGAATCCCGACTCGGCCAACTTTCTTTCCGACGTTTGACAAAAGTCATTGCGACATGCGTAATTTGTCTTCCACCAATGGGCTAAGTCTATGTGGAAAAGCAGCCAGTTGCTTGGGAATATTGTTGTGTGGAGTACTGGTATGAGAAAACCAGGAAACACATGAGTAGGTGAACTGGCCGCCGTGATATAACTGAGAAATTGTTAAAGACGGCGTTAAACCCCAATCAATCAATAAAATCAAAAATCCTGACCGTCCATCCTTAATAATGTAGATGATAACTTAAGTATGGCCCGATACAATGTATAACAGTCACCGACAATACATATAAGCCGTTCCACGAGAAAGCCAACATTATGGACTCTGCGTAATAAATCGACCCGGATCAGCCTACGCAGTCCGCGCAGGCTAATCCGGCCCGCCAAATTCCGTCTCAGGCAGATGGAGGTATAGAGTAATGTTTCCTGAAACAAAAAATCCACAGGAGGCAAAAAGTGCCTGTCCGGGTAAGCCTGCGCGGCATGCTTAACCCTTTTTCTCATATAGACGCTTTCTGACGCCTCTACAGCAGACGGCTTTTTGAAAACATAGTGACAAAAGAAGAAATTGCTCAAAACTAGCAATTTCTCCTTTTGTCACAATGTTTTCCGCTTTTAGTCATAGGTTATCCATTCAATTTTAGAGATTTTCCATTCTTTGACAAACATTCTTTGAGTCCACACTGTTGGGTTTCACGTGGAAAGGCTCATATCGTTGCTAATAACTTCGAGCATTGAGCCGTGAGTGTAAGCACGGGCGTGTATCTACTCGATGATTGCAGTATAAGTATAAATACAAGTCGAGTTTTATAAGGCCAATGACAAAATGTTTCATTGGGTAGCTACATGCAACAATATGTTGTATAGTATGACCTGCTATTTTCAGCTTCAAATGTCAGTGTTATAATGTATTTCATCACTCCCTGTTGTATATACTTATAAATTATGTTGTATAATGGGCCGGTGGCCTAAATTGCGAAATAAATATCTTGTATCTTGTACCTGACTATTTTAACAAAGCCGATAAAGACCGAATACAGTGGGGGGTGTGTCGACTCCATGCTAAAATTGAGACTGAGCTAAATGTTTACGTTGATTGATTGATTGATTGATTGATTGATTGATTGATTGATTGATTGATTGATTGATTGATTGATTGGCGTTTTACGCCGCTCTCAACAACTGTTCAGTTATATCACGGCGTTTCCTGCGTAAGTTACCAGTACTACTGGTCCATTCCTGACATCTGTCGTAATGCTTACCCCGTACACCTGAGCGCTAAGTAGGACGGCATTTTAAAGACTTTGGTAAGACCCTGCCGGGGATCGAAACAACGACCACCCACACCCGAGGCGGACCCTCTACCACTACAACCCACGTGTATAAGTATACGTATCAGTACAAGTTGAGAGATAATGGCAATGGCACATCGCATTTTTTTAGTATCTTAATTTCTATTGTATTGTATGCCCCAATATTTCCATATGTCTTTGTTTTTAGCGCTTAAACCCTCTTTTATAATTTGGTCACTGATTTAACCCTTTCCTTCAGGTAGAAACCTTCTGACGACACTGCAGCAGATGAGCTTTGAAAACTATGTTGCCACAAAGAGACATTGTTCATGATGAGCTATTTCTCTTTTTGCCACGATGTTTTCAACTTCATTTAATCAGTGTACTTTCATTTATAGACAATTTCGATAATTTCGACTAAACATTTTAAGAGTAATTTGCTGCAGCTTTGTTGTACGTGGGAAAGGGTTAAAAGAGAGACTGAAACCGTGTTTAACCCTTTCCCACAACATCTGCAGCAGACGACTTTGAAAACAGCTAGAGAAAATGATGAAAATCTCTGAAAATGAAGGTATAACTACTGAGGGAATTGCAAACTTTGAGGCAAAAGGAGAAATTCTCCTTTTGTCCCAATGTTTTCAAAAGTCGTTCTGCCCTCGAGGCGTCATTACACGTCTATAGGTAGGACAGGGTTAAGATACCTCTAGTCAGTTGGCCGGAAAATCCACGCCCGGTGTCAATAGATCGAAAAGAAATGATACGGTGTCTAAAACTAAGATCACACGCAGGGTTCTATTGTCGGTCTAATGTTGTAGTACTTCAGTTCAACTTCACCATGTCGCCACGTGTTTCCGGTTTAGACTATCGAGTGCCTGGTCGACCTTTAGATGTTCCCTGTGTTCCCCAAGTAAAGTGGTCTAATCGTCGACGATAAATCATTGTTAGGTCTGAATGGTATTGTAGTTGCATGGTTTGTTGTATACATGCAATCGTGTAGTACATGGTTTCGTTTCGTTGTTGCTTTTGTTGATCCGTGCATTAATTCACGTTGTCTAAGCATGACAATCGATCATCTGATCATTCTTATAATTAGTATTCAGAAAAGTGAAGTGTGATTGACATCAAAATCGAATTGATATATTCATTAATTAAATTATATAATTGTATCACATTCGACGGTCCTACTATTAAATTACTTTGTACATTTAAATTTCAAATTGAATCATGTTTGTTCGAATTTACAGTTACGTATATATTGTATGCTTATGTTTGTTTGTAGACAACGTACCATGTACATACCAACAGGAAACTGTCTGCCTCTCTTTTTCTGTCTGTCTATCTGTCTGTCTGTCGATGAAGTATGGATCAGTTTGACCTACATGCTCAACCCGAAGTCGTCGGATGAACTTATTTAGCTCAGTTAATTTAGACATCGGGTGCAATATAATAATATACCCAAATAATTTACAATTGTAGAGTAGTATATCTGGATGTCCATGATCATGTGTGTGCTACAATAAAAGTATAGCATAAACAAGACAATTGTTTATCCAGATACAATATAGAGATTTATCAGGACTGTTATTCATTATTGAATACCACAAAGGGCTAAGATCACTATTGGGGATTGATTGGTTCAGTTATATAACGGCGTTTCCTTGGTAAGTGTGTAGTACTACTGGTCCATTATATCCTGACACCAGCATGTCAGTCGTAATGTTATAACCCCGCAACCATGAGTGCCAAGGAGGGCATCAATTACTACCATTGTTACAGTCTTTGATATGATCGAACCCACGACCTCCCACACCAGTGGCGGGCGATCTATCACTACACCACAGAGGCGGTTTCATTATTGGTACTTACACTGAATTAAAATATATTTTGTGATGGCACAACGTAACAATTTAATCCAGTTTTGTCTATCCTTTTATGACAAATTGGGATCAACTATTTTATAACACGACTATTTAATGATGTCACGTGTGTTAATACTAACACTATGGCAGAGGACTAGAAAAGAGGGAGTGAACAGGTCTTTTCCCACACTCTTTTTCTCTTATTACCCAACACAATCCTATATGGTTGGTACTCAAAAGAATCGTCTCACTGAGTACCAACAATATAGGGTTTGAATGTAAAATAAGGATTTTAGAACATGAAGAAAGAATCTTATCTAGATTTCTGACTTTAGTTTATCACAATATAGTGTTTTAAGGTCAAACAAGAAATATCTTTAACAAAGATATATGGCGATCAATATGAGAAAACACTTTGAAATGGAACATGCGCATATTATTTGACTTGAATATCAGAAAGTTTTTGTTTAGTTTGAAAAAAGTTTCTACACAAATTTGTTACTGAATAATATTAATGGCAGAGTAATCTATGTGTTTACCAAAGGCTACTCGGCCATCTTCATCCAGCTTCAGTTTCTATAAATAGATTATCAAGGCCGAGAATACGCCACATGACTGGAGATTACGAGAGGCTCCCAAGAGGTGTATAAGTTTCAATTGACGATAAATAACTGAAAACTTATCATGTTTCAAAAATCATTAATATTTTGCTCTTAAATATTATATTTCGTACGTTTTCACTGATTTTTTCACTGAAATTTATTTCTTAATGAAATCAATTAAAAGTTAGTATGCAGAAGATTTGATTTTAAAACTTCATCTTATTAGTGCCTCTCGTCAACTTAACTATGAACCAATCAAAACGTTTCATTTCCTTCATTTCTTCGACGTTATTCCATTAAATACAACATTTGATTGGTCTACAATCTAGATCATTTGTTTAACATCTAGGTCAAAACTCAGGTTAAGCAGCTACCGCTGAAAAAGGATTTTAGAACATGAAAAATGCCCCTTATCTAGAGCTCTATGGTATAATTATATCATCAAAAACAGCCTTAGATAAGCATATTAAACCCTCTCCCAACATACAAACATTTGAAAACATAACGAGCAATTTCTCCTTTTACCACAATGTTTTTTGTTTAATACATTTCAATATCTATACATTTTATCTCTGGAGGGTTGTCCTATTTCTGTCATTACGATATCAAAGTGGACTTATTTCCCCCATCCAAAACGTATATAGGGGTACTCAAAAGAATCGTCTCACCTTGGAACGAACTGGGAAAAAACACAACAAAAGATATTTCGGAGCAAACATATTTTACTTCTCTTTACCGAAGCTTCAATTGCAATAGTTCAACGAACGGCTCACATCCCTCTATCACACAATACCAGACATCGACCTGACAGAGTCGTATTGGATGACGTTCAATTACAGGCTAAATTAGATATAAGACGGCTGAAAATGCTCACTATAAGACTGTAAAAATGAATTTCAATTTAACCACGTCATATGTAACAGTACAATACAATACAATATCTTTATTCGTAATATAAGGCCACCGGCCGACAATACATTTAAAATCTAATAAATTAATTGATCTGATTGATAACACATCCTTCGTAGGTTTGTGAATTCCTAGTGAATACGAGTTAACTCTTTAACTGTCGAATTTCACGAAGTCGACCCTTCCATGTTAAAACTGTGACCGTTCATGTTTCGTCCAACAAGAAACTGCGTAAAATATTATGTCTTAGTGGCAAACAATGCAGATTTCAGGAGAGACAGCTCTTTACGAGCTGTCTAACCTGCATCCTCATTGTTTGCATACGTCTATAATTGCGCTTGTAAGCGAAGTAAATGCATACATATTTGTACTGTCGTTGTTTTTCATACCTGCAGTTTCGAAGGCTCATTAGATTATCATAATTCAGCCGTCCCGCGAGAAACCAACATTATGGCCTCTGCGAAATGTATCGAGCCAGATCAGCCTGCGCAATCCGCGCAGACTGATCCGGGCCGACACATTCCGTCTCAGGGGGATAGAGGTATAGAGTAATGATTCCTGAAACAGACAATCCAGAGGAGGCGAACTGTGTCTTTCCGGGTATGCCTGCGCGCCATGCTTAGGCTGATCCGGTTCGATACAATGTTGGTTTTTATCGCGGGACGGCTCAATTATGGAAAAGCTGATGTACGTAGATGCCTTTTAGCTAGCGAAGATGCCACACCCATGGCTTCTCATCCTCGGTACCCTGGGGTCCAGTCACACAATATATCATATATTTTATTAATAGCCTGCGTTCCGAGTATGGTGGCTTCTGAGATGCTTATAACGTACAGTGAAGACACTGATCAGACTGCACTTAGACTGATCGCAATCTTTCCCAAAGGTCCCGGTAGCTCAGTCGGCAGCGACGCGGACTATCAATCCAGGGTTTATGAGTTAAACCCCAGCTCGGCCACCATTTTTGCCGTCGTTTGACAAAATTAACTGTAATTAGCGTCATTCGTTTTCCGACAATGGGCTGACAGTATTTGTGGAAAAGCAGCCAGTTGCTTGGAAAGTCTGTTGTGTGGAGTACTGGTGTGGTAAAGCCATGAAACACATGAGCAGGTGAACTGGCCGCTGGGATATGACTGAACACATGTGTGACTTTGAAAATGTCTAGACAATACTATTCAAACTCTCCATAAATGAAAGTAGTAGTATAGATTTGAGTTGAAAAGATTTAAGCGAAATGAGCCTTTTTGTCTCAAAGTGTTCAAAAGTCGTCTGCTGCTAATGCGCCAAGATGCGTTCGCAAGTGGGAAAGGGTTAAAGGAACATATCGAGGGCTTGGCATGAAACGGTTGTAACTAAAAAAATTATTTCTTTACCAAGGTTAATCACCTCGCCATAATGTCTTTATAAACGTTAAATCTTTTTCTCTTGGTAAACGATGGACATTTAGGTGCCATTGCTCGTTCTGAGCAATGGCAACTAAATTTGCATTGTTTACAAAATGGTCAAAATGGCCCCTAAACTAGGGTTTTCAAAATAGGTTTCTAGTTAAAACTGTTTCACGCCAAGTCCTCGATATGGTTTACGTTCATCCGTGTAATTACCAGTATTATGTAACAACAGTCTTTACACGTGACAGTCTTAACACACTTCTAATAATTGAGAAAATTCGCAAGGCGTTAACCTAATTTTACCGGTATAATTTAGACTAAGTTATAATTAGTCGGAATACACAATGAAGTCACAAATCAATATTGCTCATCCATTATATGTTTCCTCATTTCTTTCCTACCGTCCATAATCATAATACATTCAGTGACCATGCAGCTGTTATAGGAGCCGTTCCACGAGAAAAAACCAACACTGTGGACTCTGCGTAAAGTATTGCGCGGATCAGCCTTAACATACCGCGCAGGCTAGCCCGGACAGACACCTTTCGTCTCCTATGGATTTTCTGTTTCAGGAATCATTACTCTATATCTCTTTCCCCCTGAGACGGAATGTGTCGGCCCGGATCAGCCTGCGCGGAATGCGCAGGCTGATCTGGGTCGATACATTACGTAGAGTCCATAATGTTGTCTTCCTCATGGAACGACTCATATTGTGTTTTTTGTGAATGCACGTGTCATTTACCGTATACCTTACATGCAACTTTTAAAGAAGCGATAGCGAGAAAACGCAATAACAAAGATGAAAGGTATTATTACATGGAAGTATAAATACAATATGTACATGTAGTTAAATTATGGGAAGAGAAGAACTTGCTGATTTTTGGTAGTTCATCCCATTGTTCACAATGTTTTCAAAAGCCGTCTGCATCGAAGTTGTGAGACATGAATTCCATTGAAGTATAAATACAATAAATAAATAAAATAATTATGGTAACAGGAGATGTTACCGATTTTGAGCAATTTGTCCCTTTTCACGATGTTTTCAAAAGTCTTCTGCATCACAGCTGCGATAAAGTAACTTCAAATTTAACCCTTTCCCACATACGGAAGGTCTACGGAAGACGACTTTGAAAACATACAGGTTAAAATTTGGAAAATCTCTTTATATACGGGTGTAAATACTAAAAACGTTGAAAACATTGTGGCAAAAGGATTTATTTGTCGTTTTAAGCAATTTCCCCTTTTCAATGATTTAAAGAGTCTTCTTCTGTGGATATTGTGGTATTGCTGTTACCGTCGAGGTTTGTAAGATGCTTGGCTATGCTTTAATTGAAACAGACGTCATTGCAGCTGAGAAATTCATGAAAACATTGCAGAAAAAGGAGAATTTTCTCGAAACGGGTAAAAAAACATAATTCAGTGTAAATCGACTTTGACACTGGTCCGAATGTTGGTTTAGCACTTCTCCGCAAAAGGCCCTGCCAATGCTCGTCATTTAGTGGCACGCAATCAGGTCAACACACACCAATAATGCCTAAGTTACGAAAAGTGCACGAACTTGCAGTGACAAAGAGTGCCATCCCCATGATTTTTGCAACCCAGACAATCACCCAAAATGCGTGCATTAAGGGAACATCAACACGAACTCGCACTAATTATCGCTTTACAGGTGCTGCACTCTAAATTATAGATACATATAGATAGATAAGAATTGTTTATTAACGTGACCTGTGTGAATTTTCATACATGAATAAAACAATTTATACAAATTCTACAACACCCGGCCCATTTGGCCTGTAAGTCACCATACAATATTTACATAATATCAACTCATATAGTCACACGAAAACAATTATTTACAAATATACAATAATTTGGTAACAGTGTGTGGAATGAGACATCGTAATCAGTATGCAATGTTTATTTTCACGCAGTGCGTCCAACCCTGTACTAAAACACGATCTTCCCTAATGGATCAAGGTAGATCATTTACCGGGGTAAAAAGGGATTACTCCCAAGGTAATTTATCTACTATACATAGCTGACCTCCTCCTTAGATAGCTCTTAACACAAGTGCATAGCAATAATGTCTCAAACAAACAAAAAGAAACTCTACAATCTTGCTAAATATATCAAGGAAGCTATGTCAATTAGAAACAAGATGTGTTTGTGATACACTGATGCCCCCGAATGGCAACATCTAGGTCATAGGTCAAGGTCGCAAGGTCAAACAATTTGGTACTGACAGAAAGGTCATATCACAAGGAATACACATGTGAAATATGGTAGCCGTACCTGTTATGGTTCAAAAGAAGTGGTCAAGGTTAAAGTTTTTTTCGACAGACAGACAAAGAGACAGACAGACAGACAGACAGACAGACAGGCCAAAAACTAGATGACCACCGAATCGGTGATTCCGGGGGCATAAAAATACCCTTGATGATATATTGCTGTTTCTTATTGTATATGAACATTGAATTGTTTGTATTTGTATGTAATTTTATGTATTAATGTATTATGTCTGTCTTTGCCATATAATTATTTTGTAAATGGCCAAAGGCAAAAATATTGCTGATTGCCAATACATATGAATAAATGAATGAATGAACAATGAACATCTACGGGGATAAGCATTGATCAGAAATGACAGTTGTTCGTGATCACTTAATTCATTAAACATAGAGCCATTTAACTGATCTAAGAATATATCATTTCGAATGTCTATATAAAAATCACATTTTATCAAAACATGAGTTTCGTCTTCTACATGAAATATAGTCATAGTTTTAAAACTGTTCAAAAGTTGTCTTTAAATATTATAATCTTAATTCTTGGATAAAATTAGAGTAATAATTTCACTTTCCTGTACAATAAACATCTAAATATTGATTGTTTATGCTTCATTTTTACTCTACATACTCGGTAAGCCAAATTTTGTATATTGTCATGACTTTCAATTGACTGTTTTTCAACATTTACTGCCAAAAAAGTTTTGAACTATTTGTTACTTACTTTGTTGTCATTATTAGCAATATTTGCAGAAGTTTTAACTTTTCAAAATTCTAAGCTCCATCTGAAGCTCAGCACCTTTAACACTAAATAATTTAGATGAGGTTGTACATATTTCCCGAACTAATCACGTGTTGAGTAATTAGTCCCTGACTGCAATGTCCTTGGACTAACCAGTAACTCCCAGGGGAGTAGCTTTGCAATAATCAATGTGTAGGCCGTCTCGTGAGAAAATCAACATTGTGGACTCTGCGTAAAGTATCGACCCGGATCAGCCTAAGCATGCCACACAGGCCTACCCGGATAGACACTTTTCGCCTCCTGTGGATTTTCTGTTTCAGGAATAACTACTCTATACATTTATCCCCCCTAAGACGGAATGTGTCGGACGGATCTGTCTGCGCGGACAGCGCAGGCTGATCTGGTCGATACATTACGCAGATGTGTATCGCCGCAACTGCATTTTGGGGCATTTTGAGAAAAAATGTGTAGGCACGTGCCTACAGTGCATAAAAGGAGCTACGTCCCTGACTCCTCCACATTGAAGCCGAGCTCCCTGACTAAAGTAAATCAGTCTTATTAATACCCGGTAACTTGCATGTTATACAAGAGTTCACATCAATTAAATCTCAGGTGTACGTGTGTTTCCTGACAGTTACAAGGTGACTGCCTTATAATTGACTAAATCATAGATAATGGGCCATTGGTCATTATTTCACACTTAATATTTGCGGTAAGGATTAGCCTACTGTTTACGGAAGTGGCCCAAAAAAATCACGTCCTGAAAATGTATTTAATATTTTGAAATAAAGCAACGTTGACTTTCTCGCTCTACCCAACATTTACGGGTACCATTTAGTGACACTCAGTCCGGTCAACACGCAACATTCGTGACGCATAAGTTATGAACAGTAAACACTGGCGAAAACAATTGAATGACAATACTATAAGCAACAGGCTCGAGACCATCACACAAAGTGCGTGCCAATATGCCACATGGTAACGCACATGCACAATTATAGCATATATTTCACGAGAATGACCCGTAAATTATGGCGTTACAATTTTTGAACACTTTGAAATTACGCCAGGAATGGTCACGCACTTTCTCTAGTACCAAGCACTCCTACGACCACTCCAATGACTAATTCCATCATTGGTTCGAAAAATTTCGTGCTATGCGGTTAACTAGTTTAAACTCACATTAACGTCACGAACGGGCACACACTTTGGCATCTACGGCACACACCAAGAAACTCTCATACGAATACTTCCCTCATTGGTACACCAAATTCCGTGCAATGGGGTTAACTATTTCCATCTCTCCTTTACGTCACAAATAGGCACAAACTGTGTTATCTACAACGTCTTCCCACGAACTATCACACCAATACTTCCCTTATTGGTTGGCCTAATTCCGTTACAATGAGGTTAACTATATCCATCTCTCCTTTACGTCCGAACACAGGCGCACACTTTGTCATCTACCGTGCCTCCCCACTCACACCTGAACGAGAACTTCCCTGATTGGTACACCTAATTCCATGTGATTTGATAAACCATTTAGCGCGCAAGTATCAGGTCACCTCTACACCATGAACAGATTCAAATTGTGTCATTTACCGCACACCCACAAGGACGCTCCCACGAGTATCTCCGTAATTGGTACACCAAAATCAGATGTCGTAAATTATATTGCGTGAAAGTTTCAACATAAATGAAGGTTTAACGTTTGTTTATCAAATGTATTCCGCATATGTTGCTAATAGTATCGAACTGTCTTCTATCATTGCGTTGGTTTCTTCTGTATTTTCTATTAGTATGTATTATACCTTTTGTTAATAGCAAATCCAGGGACACGTATTCACATGTTCCTGGTAAACATACCCAGTGGACAAAACATACAAATTCAGAAAATTAAATTGATCGAGTTTTCGTTTTCTATCTCTTGTTAATAACTGTCTGTCTTGTTTGTTTGTTTAATTCGGATTTAAGGCCTTTTTAAAACAGTTTGTCAGTACTATCAGGGCGACACACTATTTGTTTATTATCCCAGGTTGACACACCAGTACTGAGCTAGGGAATGTGCTTTGCGCAATAATACTCCATCATTACCTCTGCGAACCGCACCAGATCCAGGAAACCTAGTCCTAACTTACCATCCCTTTCTCACTCGGCCATAGCTGATTCATGTGTATTTTTGTAAAACTAATTCACTATGCTAAGAGTAATGGCGAGGGCTATCT
The DNA here is from genome assembly GCA_031761405.1 of Serripes groenlandicus. NCBI lineage: Eukaryota > Metazoa > Mollusca > Bivalvia > Cardiida > Cardiidae > Serripes > Serripes groenlandicus. The sequence goes on along the minus strand of JASEVX010000002.1, from coordinate 130,458,095 downwards.
GACACTGCACTACATAGATAAATACCAAAAACATGGTTGTCAATACAATAATTATTCAAACGTACTTACTCTACAATAAGAGTTACCCCTGGTTTTACTTATATAGGTTCATACAAACCGGAGAATAGGAGTGCTGCGTGTGTCTTATTTCCCTAACATATGAATATAATGATGTTCTGAAACCCTTTGGGAAAAACGTGTCAATTGTTTTGTGCCATTTTTTCTTTATATAAGACTCTTTTGTGAAGTTAATAATTTTGTCGCGATTAGAGATCTTATCGCAGCCTTCTTCTGGTATCACATATAAGAGCATTGGCAATTATATCATTTATTCAAAAGTTAAAACATGGGCGGTGCTCAAGTAAACCCAACATTAGCGTAATTATTACAAAGGTAGACAAACAGATGCCCATGCGACCAGGCTAGTGAATGATGTTTTTTCTTTTCAGAACCTTCCATAACCAATCAGTGCAGATTATGAACTGATTGATCTGAATCTATGCTGATCTGACATGTCTTAAGGTTTAATTTCTCAGATCACCACTGGTATATAGTTCTTGTTATTTTAGGAGGACAGATAATGCCTTAATGAGCATGTATTTATGCACATACTAGCCAAGACTACATTCACTATTTGCTGGTTTGTTTGCTTGTACGGTGTTTTACGCCATATTCGACAATGTTTCAGTACTACTTGTCCATTTATCCTGATAACAGCGAGTAAGTCGTACTGCTTATCCTTCAACCCTGAACACCAAGGAGGAGAAGCTATAACTACCAGTTTTAAGTCTTTGGTATGATCCGGCAAGGGATCAAAGCCGCGACCTCCTGAACCCGAGTTGGACGTTCTAAAACTACACCACCGAGGTGGTCCAGTCACTGCTTGAAGGTACACACAAATAAGATTTGGGAACGTAGTGCATCTTCTTAAAGCGCCTGACTCTTCATTGTCCGTCTGTATGTTTAATAATGCATAATTTTTGTTTACTTGTAACTCTATGTTATATTTTATTTGGTATGGATATTTGACATATATATAAACTATCCTCCCATACGCGCACCTACCCTCCTGTATCTCTGTTCTTCTCTTTTATATCTATCTCTTTTCCATTATCTTGATAAATTACAAATCTAAAGTAAAGCTGATAGTTTATGAACATGTACACATGTATTCACCATGTTTCCTGTAAATCAATCTTTATTGGACAGGACCTACAATAAGCTATGAGCTTTAAGTCCAATCCATTTCTCCATTGTATATCTATATATATTGTGAACAAATACGTTGACGTTTTCAAAGTGGCTTACTGCAGATGTGTTGTATGCTAAAAAATGTTAAAGAAAACATGAAATTAACGAGATGTAATACCGTGAAGAATCGAGGCCAGTTCAAGTTTTGTAAGTGTTTTCCAACCATTAGCCACAAAGATTTAAATATATATTTTGTCATTGTTCCTGTAATTATGTTTACTTACATGTACAAAACAGAATACTCTGATAATAGAGAAATGTGGATTATTTTTTTCAAAATGAAATCCCTACATCTATTGTATATTAACTAAGTTAACAGTTACATAGATGAACACAATGTGATACATTTCTATTAAGATTGTTTTCCCACTGTTTTAATTGCATAGCAAAGGTTTGTACAACTATTTGTTTGCAACACAATTCTCATATCTAATTGTGTAAACAAAATTAAGCAAAACTAATTTAATCAGTTTTTGCCAACAACCAATAAAGTGGATCAGTGTCAGAATTATTTTCGGTAGAACATGCAGCTTAGCTCACACATAATATCACATATATACATATGAACCGTTCCACGTGAAAACCAGTAATATGGACTCTGCGTAATGTATCGACCCAGATCAGTCTGCGTAGGCTAATCCGGGCCGACACATTCCGTCTCAGAGGGATAACGGTATAGAGTAATTATTCATGAAACAGAAAATCCACAGGAGGCGAAAAGTTTCTGACCGAATTAGCCTGCGCGGCATGCTTCGGCTGATCCTGGGCGATACTTTACGCAGAGTCAATAATGTTGGTTTTCTCGTGGAACGGCTCATATGTATGCATAGTTTATACTTGTGTACAATTCAGTTCCGTTATAGACACGGTTGATATATGTAAGATATTTTATATAATTTTACAGACGGTAACATTGAAATGATAATGCCACATGCATTCGAAAATTTTCCAATTAATTCCGTTTTCTTCATACACATTATATAGCGATTTTACAAAAATCTACACCAAACTCTAAGACAATGCTAAAATGTTAATATAATGTTTATTCTATCCTTAGGTGGATTTTCAGCCGTTAGATGAGTCGGTTCATTAAACTCTTGAAATAAGCGACTTTTTCTAGATTTGCCACTTCACTTAATTGTACATACGGAGAAACCCAAATGGTACAACACATAATTAAGCTCCTTTTGTAGCATGGTCACTCGAGCTCGAAAGGAACACGTGAATTACGTCTTGAGTTATCGACGTGTTCGAGTGATCACTGGATCTATGCTCAATAAGTATCTCGTGCGCACGACTTAGTATCTCGTGCGCACGACCTAGTATCTCTTGCGAACGTCTTAATTATCTCGTGCGCACGACATAGTATCTCGTGCGCACGACTTAGTATCTCGTGCGCACGACTTAATTATCTTGTGCGCACGACATACTAAATCGTGCGCACGACTTAATTATCTCGTACGCACGACTTAATTATCTCGTGCGCACGACATAGTACCTCGTGCGCACGAGATAAATAAAAAGATATACATGTCACCTCTGTGCCACCGTACGATTGACATACATATGATGAAAAAAAGTTACGGTTGATTGTAGGAGGCAATATGCATTAAATATTCCCCAACAAACAGACGATTTTCTACGCCAATGCAGCATACGACTTCTATAAACATTTTGGCAAACGAAGAAATTGCTCATGATGAGCAATTTCTCCTTTTGCCAAAATGTTTCCAACTTTGGTCAATTAGTGTCTTTTTATTTGTAAAGAGTTACCGTATTTATGACAAAACGTTTTATAATTCGTCTACTGTAGTTTGTGTTGTATGTTGGAAAGGGTTAAGTATTCATGTAAATAGGTGCACGTTTATCACAAACTGCAATATCAATCACGTTTATTTCTCCATCGGCAGCTGTGCTGTCAATTGTAATGTGAAATACAGTACTAAAGAACTATAGAGCTTTCATTGGATTGGTGATTCTAGTCTTTTCTATCTGATGTAGGCTATTCATTATTTATCACATGACAATGCTTGTATCCGATGTAATATAACCATTACGTATTTCTTTATATATGACACGTGTAATATAACACGACCGAATCACTATTTGTGTATTCATCCGCGAATGTTTACAAAATGGCTGAGAAAGTGTTTCCGGTAAACACAAACGTCACGATAGATGGACAAGGTAAAGGGACCATTATCGGTTTTAAAATTATATTTTTGTGTGATTAGTTAACAGTCTATACAGTATTATATGTTGGGACTATTTTATGACAGCGAAAAACCGATTTTCTTTTTGTGTTTCGTCATGTGATAAAAATAATCTGACATTCGTTGTCATTTCATAAAGTGTTATTAAACTTTTATAAAATGACAACTCATGTCAGATCCTATATGTGTTAACCATGTACATGGTATTTTATTTTTCTGTACGGCCGTATGCTTTTGAAGCATACGATTATAAAGGAATAAGATTTAGACAATTCTAAATTTTGATAGATTTTGATTAGAAAATTTAACACGTTACATGTAGTTAAAGGGAAGAATGCTCCTTTCGAGAAGTCATCTGCTTCAAAGCCGTTATATATCCTCTGTTTGAGTCATCGGATAAATTTACTCTGGTTGCCCTTTCAGTGTTTCGTAGGCGATTTATGTATTCACCAAACCATAAATTTTGATCGATATTTTATTGAATTTATTTATCTTTTTATCGACTACTCACTCAAATATTGATCAACAAATTTCGACACGATGGCAAACATAGCGCCATGGTCCTCTATTACACAATTGTCAAAATAGAAGCATGGTTCTCTATAACACAGTTGTAAAAAATAGAATCATGGTTCTGTATTAAACACTTGTCAAAATATAGTCATTGTCCTTTACAACACGATGTCAAAATGGACTCATGGTCCTCTATAACAAAATAAGTATTGGTGCTAAACAACATAATTATCAAAATAGAGTCATGGTCCTTTACAACACGATGTCAATATGGACTCATGGTCCTCTACAACAAAATAAGTATTGGTGCTAAACAACATAATTATCAAAATAGAGTCATGGTCCTTTACAACACGATGTCAATATGGACTCATGGTCCTCTACAACAAAATAAGTATTGGTGCTAAACAACATAATTATCAAAATAGAGTCATGGTCCTTTACAACACGATGTCAATATGGACTCATGGTCCTCTACAACAAAATAAGTATTGGTGCTAAACAACATAATTATCAAAATAGAGTCATGGTCCTTTACAACACGATGTCAATATGGACTCATGGTCCTCTACAACAAAATAAGTATTGGTGCTAAACAACATAATTATCAAAATAGAGTCATGGTCCTTTACAACACGATGTCAATATGGACTCATGGTCCTCTACAACAAAATAAGTATTGGTGCTAAACAACATAATTATCAAAATAGAGTCATGGTCCTTTACAACACGATGTCAATATGGACTCATGGTCCTCTACAACAAAATAAGTATTGGTGCTAAACAACATAATTGTCAAAATAGAGTCATGTTCGTCTATAACACGATGTCAAAATGGATTCAAGCAAAACAAGCATGGGCTTGTATAGCACGATTGTCAAAATAGTAGCCAAAGTCCTCTACAACACGATGTCAAAATGGATTCAAGCATAATAAGCACGTATAGCACGATTGTCAAACAAGAGTGTTGGTCCTCTACAACACAATTATCAAGATAGAGTCATGATTCTTTACAAAACGATATCAAAATTGTTTCCTGGTCCTCTACAACACGATTTTCAAAAATGAGTCTTGGTCCCCTATTACACAATTATCAAAATACAGGCATGGTCCTCTTCACCACGATGTCAAAATACAGGCATCGTCCTCTACAACAATATGTTAAAATACAGCTATGGTCCTCTACAACAAGATGTCAAAATACAGGCATGGTCCTCTACAACAAGATGTCAAAATATAGACATGGTCCATTACACCACGATGTCAAAATGTAGGCATGGTTCTCTACATCATAATTGACAAAAGAAAAAGTCATGGTCCCTTACAACACAATTATCAAAATAGAGTCATGGTCCTCTACAACAATATGTCAAAATACAGGCATGGTCCTCTACATCACGATGTTAAAATACAGGCATGGTCCTCTACAACACTATGTCAAAATACAGACATGGTCCTCTACATCACGATGTTAAAATACAGGCATGGTTCTCTACAACAAGATATCAAAATACAGGCATGGTCCTCTACAACAATATGTCAAAATACAGGCATGGTCCTCTACAACAATATGTCAAAATACAGGCATGGTCCTCTACAACAATATGTCAAAATACAGGCATGGTCCTCTACAACAATATGTCAAAATACAGGCATGGTCCTCTACATCACGATGTCAAAATACAGGCATGGTCCTCTACAACAAGATGTCAAAATACAGGCATGGTCCTCTACAACAAGATGTCAAAATACAGGCATAGCCCTCTACAACAATATGTCAAAATACAGGCATTGCCCTCTACACCACGATGTTAAAATACAGGCATGGTTCTCTACAACACAATTGACAAAAGAAAAAGTCATGGTGCCCTACAACACAATTATCAGTATAGAGTCATGGTCCTCTACAACAAGATGTCAAGAAACAAGAATGGTCCTCTACAACACAGTTGTCAAAATACAAATCAATTGTCAACATATAGGCATACTCTTCTACAATACAATTTTCAAGATAGAGTACTGATGCTAAACAATACAATTGTCAAAATAAAGTTATGGTCCTCTATAACACGATGTCAAAATGGATTCATGCAAAAAAAAGCATGGGCTTGTATAGTACGATTGTAAAGATAGAGTCATGCTCGTCTACAACACGATGTCAAAATGGATTCATGCAAAAAAAGCATGGGCCTGTATAGCACGATTGTAAAGATAGAGTCAAGTTCGTCTACAACACGATGTCAAAATGGATTCAAGCAAAAAAAGCATGGGCTTGTATAGCACGATTGTCAAAAAAGAGTTATGGTACTCTACAACCTAATTGTCAAGATATAGTCATAGTCCTCTACAACACGATTTTCAAAATAGAGTGCTGGTCATCTACATCACAATTCCAAAATAAAGGCATTGTCCATCTACATGACAATTTTCAAAATAAAGGCATTGTCCTCTATAACGCAGTTTTTAAAACACAGGCATGGTTCTCTGTAACACACTTAACAAAATAGAGTCATGTTCCTTTACAGGGTTAGAGTAGTATTTTAGCACTATTGGCCATAGGCCAGAGTTGCCTGTAATTATTTAATAACAACATACATCATAATCAATTGTAGATCTAGTTACATTATTGCTTTCGTATCACTAGAACTACTACATTTCATTTATAGCCATGCCTTACCTACAGCTGACAACAATACTCTCAAGACAGACACTGCATTCGATTTTAGCTCCACTGGCTGAAAGCAAGTCGAGCTTATTATCTTGGGAATGGTCAATCGTGCGTGTTTTCGTCCTTGTGTGCATAAACGTTTGGTTTAAGCTACTTCTCCTTTGTAACCGCTCAGTCGATTGGGATGAAAGGTCATTGTTTTATCCTTTCTTATTTCTGGTTTCCATGGCAAACAACAGAAACACAATTTTAAACATTTTTTTTGATTTTCAAATAAATTTGAAGAAATGCTCCGTGTGTGACCTTCCATAATGTTCCTTCTAGCCATGTGGTTTAGAGGGAAAACATATGACCGCCAGGGTGTGAGACTCTTTTGCCTTATATGGCTATAGTTAAACGTTTACTATCTTTAAATAATTTTGTAGATATGATCTTTCCTCCGAAACACTTTGGCAGAATTTCAAACAATTGTGTAGAAATGTTCTTTTGGTGACCCTTTATGAGGTTCGTTTAAGCCATGTTAATTAATAGAATAACAGTTATGGCAGTGTAATGATACTGGTCCTCTTGGGTCTCTTGTTCACCTTGTATGTTGGCACAATTACAATATTTGAACATGTGACATATACTGCCACTCGAGTACTTTCAGTGCTTTGATTTGGCGCGTGCTAGTATATATATTCAGGCTGAAGCCGTCTGGATGAAGTAAATCTTCATCACACACCACAACCAAACAAATAACCTTCATGTCGACGCGTTTCAGGTGTTATGTCAATGTTTGACCCTGTCACACCAGAACGTTTTAGGCCAACGCGTGAGTAACGTGTTGAAATTTCGGCAACACGCTGGCAAACGCTGACCAACGCTAGGTCAGCGTAAGCAACACGCAGAGCGCGTTACTCTCAAGCTGGGACACGCTGTCACATGCTGAGGCAAAAATAATGTTTTCAACATACCTAAAATTTCCAGCTTTGCTAGCGTGCTGGATGGTCGTTACTTTCGCGTCTAACGCGCTAGACGAGTTTTAACAACCCGCTGGCGTACCCTGGCGACACGCTGGCGACACGCTGGTTCTGTAGTAGCACGTCAGCTAAATACAAATAAATCACGTGATCGTTGAAGTACGCTGCCGCTCGTTGGGCGCTGGGCAGTCGTTCCTCATTAGTCGAGTGCGTTACCAACACCTTACTCACACGCTGGCGAACCTTGGCGATACGCTGTCATATGTTATCTATACATCAGTGATGCGCTCCGCGTTATGGACACGCTGAAATCATGGTTCCCCTTGACTTTTTCTGTAAAAGTAAAGTGTTTGCCAGCGTCTCAACTTTCTAAACGCACTACTCACGCGTTGGCCTAAAACGTTCTGGTGTGACAGGGCCATTATTCCGCTTTGGAGAAATAGTACAACGTAACGCGATATGAAAATAATACATTTTGATAATTGGATCTCCTCATTTTCCCGGTATTTTAATCCTAAAAAATGGAGGTGATTAAGACTTCCGCGGAAATGTGTTCCTGAAATTTCCCCATATATTATTACATGAAGGACAATACCACACGCGGGCATCACATACATTTAGTCCCTACCCATACTGAGGAATGTGGCGATGAATACATTGTTCCCACAACTACAATAATTATCTCCCTTGTTTGCCATTTTGATAGGCAAATATGATCAGCATTAATAGAGATTTTTCTTTTAAAAAATGTGATATTTAGGAAAACACCAAGCAACCGTATCTCGTTGATGCCTTTGTATGATCTGATTATATAGGTTTTCTGATTTAATCATTTTTGCACATGCAATTGTTTAATTTAATTATCTTTGATATTCCTTTCAACATATTGTCAACTTGCTTATCGAAATGTCCGACAAGGGTGATCATTATTTTAGTGTAGTAGTGGGAATTATGTATTGTCATTACCAATCGGTTACTCTCGCTGTATTTAATCTGTAGACTGCTACGTTTAGATAGTTCGCTGTATTTAATCTGTAGACTGCTACGTTTAGATAAATCGCTGTATTTAATCTGTAGACTGCTACGTTTAGATAGTTCGCTGTATTTAATCTGTAGACTGGTACGTTTAGATATTTCGCTGTATTTAATCTGTTGACTGGTACGTTTAGATATTTCGCTGTATTTAATCTGTAGACTGGTACGTTTAGATATATCGCTGTATTTAATCTGTAGACTGGTACGTTTAGGTATTTCGCTGTATTTAATCTGTAGACTGGTACGTTTAGATATTTCGCTGTATTTAATCTGTAGACTGTTACGTTTAGGTATTTCGCTGTATTTAATCTGTAGACTGGTACGTTTAGATATTTCGATGTATTTAATCTGTAGACTGGTACGTTTAGATAGTTCGCTGTATTTAATCTGTAGACTGGTACGTTTAGATATTTCGCTGTATTTAATCTGTTGACTGGTACGTTTAGATATTTCACTGTATTTAATCTGTAGACTGGTACGTTTAGATATATCGCTGTATTTAATCTGTAGACTGGTACGTTTAGGTATTTCGCTGTATTTAATCTGTAGACTGGTACGTTTAGATATTTCGCTGCCTGTATTTAATCTGTAGACTGGTACATTTAGATATTTCGCTGTATTTAATCTATAAACTGGTACGTTTAGATATTTCGTGTATTTAATCTGTAGACTGGTACGTTTAGGTATTTTCCTGTATTTAATCTGTAGACTGTTACGTTTAGGTATTTCGCTATATTTAATCTGTAGACTGTAACGTTTAGGTATTTCGCTGTATTTAATCTGTAGACTGGTACGTTTAGGTATTTCGCTGTATTTAATCTGTAGACTGGTACGATTAGGTATTTCGCTGTATTTAATCTGTAGACTGGTACGTTGAGGTATTTCGCTGTATGTAATCTGTAGACTGGTACGTTTAGGTAATTCCATCGTTAACGAATAAACATTTATATAACAGTTCATCAATATAAACGTGATCAAATGCCTAATTCTGTGGAACTATATTTTCATAGTAAAATAATATTAGTAAAAACGTGTGTGTCCCTTTAGAGCTGCCGTATATTAGCCATCATGTGAGTATTATATTCTTAAATACAGTGAAATTAAAACCGTAACATGTTATTATTCTTCTTTGTATTTAAAAACTTTCACTTATATCGTCCTACATAATGTAGTGGTTAAATCGTAACCTTTTCACACATATAGACGCTTTTCGACGCATTTGCAGCAGACGACTTTTGAAAACACTGTGGCAAAAGGAGAAATTAATCATAATGAACAATTTTTCCTTTTGCCATAATGTTTTCAACTGTATTCAATAATTGTACCTGCATTTGAAGAAATTTACCATGTTTTTTTGCCTAGCTAATTTCGAAGTCGTCTGCTGCTGATTAGTTGTATGTTGGAAAGGGTTAAATCACCTGTATGGTCACACTAAATACTTTATAACTGGAAGTATTCAGATCTCCCAGGAATCCGCTGTGGTCGAGTGGTTAGCGTCGGGGATTTCGAAACCGGGTGTCCCGGGTTCGATCCCCAGTCGCGGCACTACGGTCATGGTGGAGTGCCCTTGGGTAAAGCACATTTTCTAGCCTAGTACTGGTTTGTTTACCCAGGGATCATGAATAATTAAATTTAATTGCGCGCTAAATGACCTTAGCTGTCGATGCGCCATAAAACAATATACATTCATTCATTCATTCATTCAGATCTCCCAAGTACAGTATGTATACCACGTGACTTTGACGTCACAAATGCTTCGGCGGACAGAAATATTTTACTTCGGTTTAGAAGTATAAACCAAGGTAACTTTTTTATTTCTTCATCATTTTTAATGAAACATGGCGCAGTCTACGCCGCTTACAGAGCCCTATCTCCGGTTTTTCAACGAAGTTTCATTAGTGGTTTAGTTTCTTCAAACACTTCGATGAACCTGTTCTCAAAATATATTAATATCGCCAACAGCCGGAGTATTATCAAAACTGAATTTTGAGAACAGGTTCGTCGAAGTGTTTGAAAAAACTAGACCACCAATCAAACTCCTGTAAAAACCGGAGACAGGACATCGTAAGCGGCGTGGACTGCGCCATGTTTCATTAATAAAGGTGAAGAAATAAAAAAAAGTTACCATTGGTTTTATATTCTTATCAAGAGTAATTATTGCTGTCTGACCATGCAAACGTGACGTCAACAGTCACGTGGTATACACACACTGAAGTAGCGTCAATGATAATCTGTCTAGAGTCGACAGTCCACGCCGAGTAATGATGCGAATAAGTGACGTTCAAATAACCATGATTAAGCCTTTATTAAACAAAAGTATACGTTTTATGTCTACAATTGTCTAAAAAAAAGAAAAAAACACTAGTGCGTGTGTTTATAGAAAAGGTAATAATTTCAAATTGTGAATATCTCTCAGAACGGTTTGTATGTATATGATAGAAATACAACGTATGTGTCCTAATTAATATTTACCGATGAACCGCAATTATTTACAATTGGTTTAATAATCGAACGAACAGTAATCATAGACATTTGTTTGTGATTGCATGAGCTCCTCGTGACCTGTTTTGTACACTGTATATTTTGCGGCCTACAAAAGCGACACGAGTCTCATAAGATCCTTTTCTCTATTACTGTTTAGTAACACACCGTTAACATTCTGTACCTTCTAGTTATAGGAATAGAATAGAAATGTTTCCATAACCATTTCCTTTTTATTTTGTTTCGAAAAGGGAAAATAATTAAATATGGAAACATGACGAAAACAAGCTTATTGAGCTTTCAAATAAACATGCTTAACAAACATATTTAAACTAAAAAAACATGCTTTTATCCTCCATTCTGTACCTTCTTTCTTTTTTTCTTTGTTTTCTCTTATTCTCAATTTCTCTCTCATATTGATTAAATTACGACGCCTTTTGTTGCCCTCTGATCACGTTGTATACTATATAGCAGAGTTGTCATTTATGTATTATGTACATACTCAGCATCGAATTTTTTTTATTGTATTGTAAAAAGATATTGTATATTGTATTGTAAATATATTCGTCATGTTGTCGTACAGTGTAGGCTCTGGTGAAACGTTGTGTTTTTACTGGCTGATCGGAATCCTCACTTGTCGCATATGCAACAAGACCTTTTATTGCCAGACGTGTTTTTTTTACAGGCATATATGATAATTTGAATTTAGCAACACCATAATTTTTGCAATTGTATCTTTTTATTACGCATTGCATTATGTGTGAAGAAAAAATTTGAGCGGTGCACTAGAAAAGGGCATTTGCAAGCAGTGTATATCTATTTGGTATCCTGTATCTTGACTGACATGAGAAAAGTCAAATATGCTTTCAAGACACTTCTAAGGAATAGTATAGATTTTAATTCAAAAGCGTGTATGCTTAATCCGATCGTTATCTGCACATGTAACAAATACACCCGACTCATTTATCACCCTGTAGACACAGTCTTCCGTTCGAGACTTGTGCCGCTTCGCAGGTTCAGTGGTAGAGCGTCCGTCTCGAGGGCGAGAGGTCGCGGGTACAATTCCCGGTCCCGGTCGGGTATTACCAAAACACTTTGAAAATGGTAGTACTGGCTGCCTTCCTTGACGCTCAGGGTGGCGGGGTTAGCATTACGGACTGACTTGGTGGTGTCAGGAAAATGGACCCGTAGTACTGGTAACCCACCCAGGAAACGCCGTGATACACCTGAAATAGTTTTGCAAATGGCGTTAAACACCGAACGAGACTTGACTACAAAAGAAAGGTCCCAGAAGGCCTTATTGCGTGCCTTATTGTGTATAAAAGGCCCTAAGTGACATTAATGGTGTGTCGGGTACTAAAAGTGCCCCTTAAAAGACGAAGCAGACATAGCACTGTAAATTGATCATGCAAATGTTACTGATTGTTCTACCGCAAATAGAACGGACCAAGACGTGTATATTTTTTGGAAAATTAAATGTCAGACGTTTAAATTAGGTAAAAAAACTATACGAATTATATACGAAAGAAACATTTGGTTGAATCCACATTGAACTGATACTTTTCGATATTGCAATTGTATATAATGTATAGATTATAGAAAGAATCGAATAACATTTTTAACTGAAACATATATATGAAAAACTATAAGCAATAGTATTGAAATAAATTTATTGACATCTCTTGTTTGCTATTTGCATCATTAGAGGGTATTGGGTTGCGAAGATAATCACCTTGTTAAAAAAAACAAAGTTCTTTCGACACCACGTAATGAGGCGAGAGACGAACGTGAAAATAACCATGTTTAAGTTTTTTACAAAACAAAATTATACGTTCTTTGTCAGTAATTGTCTGTGCAAAGGTCGTTTGCGTGCCGTTTGTTTCGCAAGTAACGACTTTTGGTTTTACAATTCCAATGGCAATCTCTGAATTAAACAAAATCCAGCAACTGCATTTACATCCCACATTAATGTGATATTTATGTATCAGAACATGCACGTCGGTGATAAACGTGAAATGAGACCATACCTTCCCGCCTATAAGACGCATTTTGACACAATAGCAGCAGACGACCTTTGAAATCATTGTGGCCAAAGGTGAAATTGCTCATGATGAGCTATTTCACCTTTGGTCACAATGATTTCAAACTTTATTTATCAATTAAGCTATCTTTTATTGAGATTGTTTTCATGTGTTTGTCCCCATGTTTTCAAAGTCGTCTGCTGCAGGTGTGTTGTACATGTATGTGAGAAAGGGTCAACACAGAAATATCCATTTCCCACTTACACACAATTAGCAGCACACGCAATTGACCACGTTTAGTTATATATGGCCTACATAATCGTTAGGTATCAACAGATGAGATAACATATACACATAGACGAGATAGAGAAGCAGTCATTGCCGATTAATCAAATTGCATATAATATTTAAATGCATAGGGTCGAAACGATCTTTTATACAGTCTCGTCAGATGCAATACATTACCACGTACTGCGAAGCATTTTCGAATCCTATCACATTTAAGATATTAATGTTGATATAAAGTTGGAAGATATGTTTAACTCCACATGTTTAACACACTGATTTCGCAAGTCGCCTGCTTCGGAGGCGTCAACCATCAACTGTATCAGGGAGAGCATAAACTTGATTTAATTTCATATTATTTTGAAATACTTTCCCGGTATTCACTTGATTGTTTTGTACATTGCACTTCAAATTTTCTGACAAGTAAATAAAATGGCTGACACGAACAATCTTGCAGTCAATGTCACCCTTTGAATTTGCTAAATTCTACAAGCACATTATTTTTAAAACTGTGTTTTAATGTAGCTGGGATTTTATTTGACGTATCCGCATAATACTCTAAAATCCCTTATGTTTTATTTGAGATTTACGTCGTTTTTAACATTATTTCAGTTATATCTCGGCGACATTTCATTAATTCATTTTACCTGGATGATCAAACTAACTTGCAATCCACCATGGCCTCCTCGCCGCGACATCGGATCGAACCCGATTCTAAATTACAGACGCTCGCCACTGACGGTGGATTCCTACTCCTTTATAACAAACACGTTATGGACACATCGAGGGCTTGGCGTGAAACGGTTGTAACTAAAATTTATATTTTTTTACCAATTGTAATCACCTCGCCATAAAGCCTTTATAAGCGTTAAATAATTTTGTCTTGGTAAACAATGGAAATTGGAAATCTTTCTGAGCACTGAAATTTGCATTGTTTACAAAGGGGTCAAAATTGCCCGTAAACCAGGGATCTCAAAATAGGTTTTTAGTTACAACCGTTTCACGCCAAGACCTCGACATATTGATAGATATGGCCATGTGAAAACCAACAATGCTTTATTCTCATTTATTATTTGATACAAAAGAAACGAGACACTTTTTCTGGCTCTATTTGTCTTTGTTAAGTTAAAACACATGTGTTGGTCAAATTTCCCCTTCTATTGAATAAAATTTATTCTATCTACTTATTTTACAAATAAGTTTTAACTTTTGTGTTTTTACGTCGACTTTGATTGATTGCTTTGAGCTTAATGCCGTTTTAAACAATTTCAGTGTGTCTTACTGATAGTATTTGATATTGTGTAATACAAATTATAATGATAAGCAAACACAATAACTCATGACAAATGTTGACTTATATAGCATATATGAATGATTATTACGTCCGTTAGGAGGCGCAGTTTTTGATTTGTGTTTCCAAAATGTTACCTTGCACAAACGATCTAGGTCATTATGAACAACGTCTCTGATTAGAATGTGTAAATCTTCGTCTATAACATTTATAGGTTATTTCAAACAACATGTCTGAGAAGAACGTGTAAATCTTCGTCTATAACATGTATAGTTTATTTTGAACAACATGAGAAAAATGTGTACATCTTCGTCTTTATTTATTGGAAAAAAAAAAAGTACATAACTTACTTTTTTATGGAATAATATTTTATATATTTAGGGAGTGTATGAGCATACCATATATCGAGGGCTTGGCGTGAAACTAAAATTGGTATTTTTTTACCAAGGTTAATCACCTCGCCATAAAGTCTTTATAAGCGTTAAATCCTTTTTTCTTGGTAAACAATGGAAATTTAGGTGCCATTGCTCGTTCTGAGCAATGGCCCCTAAACTTGCATTGTTTACAAAGGGGACAAAATTGCCCATAAACCAGGGTTTTTAAAATAGGTTTTTAGTTAAGACCGTTTCACGCCAAGCCCTCGATATGCAAAGGTCTGATATATTCTTTATCAGACACTTTTAGAAGAGATCCCGATATGTAGGTTGAATATCACCAATGTTTGGCAACGATGTTTTACGATGTGTTACAACATGCAGTAAATGGTAAAGCTAATTTGTGTATAGAATAAGGCGTCATTCATTGACATAGTGACTACTTGGGAAAATCCATTTACTATATCTTCAAAATTGTTTTGCAGGCTTACATTATCTTGCATTATGATAATAGCGTTTAGCCTGAGTTTTTATTATTTAATCAAATAACTAAGCAAAATGATGTTTCAGATATTTAAAAAATTCTAACATAAACACTATCAGTTGATATAGTAGTTTCGAAGCACAAATCAAATTAATTTAAAATGTTTTTTCAGTTCGTAAAATGTAAATGTTTTATGGGGCTTTTAAGTTTAAAATGCTATTTTTGGTGCACACATACACCAGATTAATTCAACAAATTAGGTTTAAGTAGTTATTGTCAATTAAGACAAAATTACTTTCAAAGATTTAATACATGATGAAAGCGGGGGATCACGTGTACTACTTTGTATAAATGGAATTCTACGACATTTTGTTGAAGTCAAGGACCGACTGCTTCATTTTCCTAGGGACTAAAAACTTTAATTGGTCATGCAAATGTTACTATTTTTGTTGCTACTCTCACGGGTGCAGAACACTCAATTCTGCCATTTGATGTGGCTAAATATCGGTTAAAAAATTGAAATTCCCTTTTATCGAAAATGTCCTCTTTAATTCTATTTGTATTCAATCTTTCACTGCAAAATCCAATTAACGGTTTTTGCAAACAAGGCAGATTCAGGTGAGATAGCTCGTCACGAGCTGTTTCTCCTGAAATCTGCATTTTTTGCCACTGTTTAATTTTACCAGATTTCGCATTGGACGTAAAATGGAGTGATCCAATTTTCAACATGGAAGAGTCGATTTTGTGAAGTCGGCAGTGAATGAGTGCACGATTTTTGTTTTGTAGAGGTCAATAACGCTTTACCCTTTCTTCTCGATCGCGGGATGTATTGACCATACAGTGGTACCCGTAGTCCGGTACTTAATAGTTTTCTTATATGGAATATTATATTTAACTATTTCATTTAATTTTTTTCAACTTATACGCTGTTGTCTCGAATGTGAGCTTTAATAAGCTTTGACACGGTAAATGGCTTTCTTACACGTTTAGTGGTAATGATCAGCATCACCAAATATGTGTTATCATGGTTTGATCACATCAGAAAATGTATTGCAATATATGATTTTTTTCCCCCGATATCGCTCTGCTATTGTGGTCACAGTTACTATTTAAATGTCGTCATTCGTGTGAATTTTAAGTGATATCTGAAACTGGATGAAAGAAGAAGTATATACAGAAAGTATATTTCCGGCTTCTGGTACTAGTTTCGGTGATGCGTCCCTGTTTTCCGTCGAGTCCATGTTGCTTGGATATCGAGCTCGTCCCACGCGAGCGCTCAGATGTAAGTGATACTGACTCTGATCGGGCTAGATGAGTTTATGAAGTGAATGGAAAAGCCTAGAATGTATTTGCATATAAGAAAGACACAGCATATTGTCTTTTCTAAATAGTTCTTATGTGGCTTAATTTATCGTGTGTCAAATGAATTTGATAAATAATAATTAAAGGTCATATGTACATGTATCAAGCATTAACTCTTTAACGAAACGTGGAATCATTTCATCTTTGTAGACGTTTAAAGATAGACACAGTACAATAATTTCCTTGGTAGGATTATCATTCTCTCTAACGAAACGTGGAATCGCTTTTTCATCTTTGTAGACATTTAAAGAGGGACAAAGTACAATCATTTCCTTTGGTGGTAGAATTATCATTCTCTGTAACGAAACGTGGAATCGTTTTGTAGACGTTTAAAGATAGACACAGTACAATCATTTCCTTGGTAGGATTATCATTCTCTCTAACGAAACGTGGAATCGCTTTTTCATCTTTGTAGACATTTAAAGAGAGACACAGTACATTCATTTCCTTGCTATTACTATCATTCAATAACAGAAAAACACTTGTCGCAATCGGATTAACAATATGGGATACACTGCACTGACCACCGGACTGCAATTACAGAATGTCTGTGGCAATTACATGCATCAGATGTACTGGTCGATTTTGGGGAAGAAAACGTCAGTAAATTGTTTGAGTGTGATTACTCGGTATAAGCATTACTCGGTCATATACTTGGCCAATGCTTACCAAACTTGTGCCGAGCCCCGGTAGCTCAGTCGGTAGCGACGCGGGCTGTCAATCCAGGTGTTGCGAGTTCGAATCCCGTATCGGCCAACTTTCTTTCCGAAGATTGACAAAAGTCAATGCGACATGCGTCATTCGTCTTCCAACAATGGGCTAAGTCTATGTGGAAAAGTAGCCAGTTGCTTGGGAAGATTGTTGTGTGGAGTACTGGTGTAAGAAAACGAGGAAATGCATGAGTAGGTGAACTGGCCGCCGTGATATAACTGAGGAATTATTAATAA
Source organism: Serripes groenlandicus (assembly GCA_031761405.1). NCBI lineage: Eukaryota > Metazoa > Mollusca > Bivalvia > Cardiida > Cardiidae > Serripes > Serripes groenlandicus. The sequence continues at coordinate 130,440,208 of JASEVX010000002.1, read as the reverse complement.
CGGCGTTAAACCCCAATCAATCTTGCCAAACTTGTACCGATATGCCCCGATTACATATATATCTTAATTACAACATAAATTTGTTCCCAGACTAATATGTTTTGTTATACAGAACGGTCTTACATATAACAGTTAACAGGATCTGGGTGAGGCTATTTTACACTGAACCCAGACGACAGGAGCGCCATCTATGACATTTATTTGGAACAAAGCTTCTTACACTTAAGCCAAGTCACACGAAAGCGGATGTTCAGACAATATGCTATTGAAAGTGCTAAACTCCAGAAAATATATATTATTGTCAAAGTTTTAAAACTGTTCAAAAGTTGTCTTGAAATATTAGATTCATAATTTTGGTAGTAATTTCACTTTTCAGTACCATAAACATCTAAATATTCAAACGTTTATGCTTCATTTTTACTGGGTAGACATATTCAGTAAGCCAAATGTTTTGCCTTTTCATGACTTTCAATTGACTGTTTTTCAAGATTTACTGCCAAAACACTTTTGAACTATTCATTACTTTCTTTGTTGTCACTATTAGCAATATTTTCATTAGTTTCAACATTTCAAAATTTTGATCTCCATCTGAAATTCAGCACCTTTAATGTCAAGTACACATTAGTAGCTACGTAGATTATTTTAGTTTTCGAAGTACTATAGTAAAGAATCAACTAAAAGTGGCGACTAGATGTGTCATCTTCCCTTATACTTTGCGATTGCATAAATAGAAAACTCTTCAGCAGATTGATATAACTTTGTGTTTGGATTCAATATATAATTACTAAAGCATATATAGCTCTAGATAAGAACAGTATTCTTATTTGACCCTCAAAAACTATGTTGTGGGGATTCAAAAGAATCGTCTCGGTGAGACGATTCTTTTGAGTACCCACAACATAGGGTTTAGTGGAGTCGTAAGAGAGATATGGATGGGAAAATACCAGTTCACTCCTTCTTATCTAGTCCTCTGAGCTGCATATTACTTCGAAAGTTGAAGGCTTAAACCGGTTTGGTCAACAGCTAGGTTGTTTCTATAGACTTTTGCTTTCTACACCATTTCCAAACGGTGCAACCAACCAATGTTGGTGTATACCTGACCCTATTTTGTAATGGTAGTGTACGGTTATTCCAAACTAGTTTGTTCTGTGTATATTGCCGATCATATATAAGCCTGTGCAGTGGAAAAGCTATAAATTGGGATTTCTGAATAATGTAGGTTCAGATTAGCCTGTCCATATACCCGTCCTATCAGAATATACACAAGTTGACAGCAGTGTCTAACAAGTTTTGTTAAGTAATATGGGAACAGTGTAGAATTTGATCAGACTATTTAGATGCATAAGCTTATCTGGATTTACATTGTTCACAAAAGTAAACTTGTACATTTTCCCATGGACGGGCAGCGCCTCAATGAAGTAGTAGTAGAGCGTTTGCATCTGGTGCAGGAGGTTGCGGGTTCGATTCCCGGCAGGCTCATACCAAAGACTTTAACAATGGTTGTAATGGTTGCCCACCGTGAAGTCCAGGGTTGCGGGGTTAGCATAATGACTGACTGGCTGATGTTAGGATAAATGGACACGTAGTACTGGTATCCTACCCAGGAAACTCAGTGATATAACTGAAACATTGTTGAAAGTGGAATAAAACACCTTACAATCAATCCTTAGATGGGCTCAAATAGGATTGTGGGCTCGGCTCTTTCATTCTATCATTTTAAAATCAGTTACAATTCTGATTAAAGATAAAATCGTTTTGCCCTTCATTTTCTATTCACAAAAACTAATTTCCTTTTGCCACCGTTGGTACATTTACATAATTTAATGGCGCTCGTGTAACAATACTCATCTCCATTCGTTAGGTAATCAAATTTTACAGGTATAATTTGGACATAGTTTTAATTATCCTGAATATAAAATGAAGCAATAAATCAATTTTGTTTCTCCTTTTAATGTTTGTTCGGTTTTTTTTTCTAACCGTTTATTATCATAATAAATACATTAATTCGTTTTTAAAGAAGAATGCTTGCAGGTGATCTTTCGTTATTTGTTCGTAATTTGTCTTAACCCGTTCCCTGATGCTGTCATATACATGAGCGTATGCAGCAGACAAGGCAGCGAGCAATTTCTTATTTTCTCACAATGTTCCCAACTCCTTATTGAAATGCTGTTTCATCATTTAAAGATAATGAAAACATTGTTGTGTCTCAGATGTTCTTAAATGATTGATTTGGGTTTAACGCGGGTTTCAACAAATTTAAGTCATTTCAATGCGACAAGTCCAGTTCATATTACCACATGTTTGCTGGCTTTCTCAGACAACGTATCCACTCACTATTATTTCCAACTAATTGGCTGCTTTTCCACATAGACTGTTATCTCATTTGTGGACGACGAATGACGATTGTCGCATGAATAGTTTAATTGATTGATTGATTGATTGATTGGGGTTTAACGTCGTTTTTAACAATTTCTCAGTTATACACGGCGGCCAGTTCACCTACTCAGGCATTTCCTGGTTTTCTCACACCAGTACTCCACACAACAATCTTCCCAAGCAACTGGCTGCTTTTCCACATAGACTTAGCCCATTGGTGGAAGACGAATGACGCATGTCGCATTGACTTTTTTCAATCGCTGGAAAGAAAGTTGGCCGAGCCAGGATTCGAACTCACAACCCCTGGATTGACAGCCCGCGTCTCGGGGCTACCGGGGCTCGGCTTGAATAGTTTAAACATGTCGATGAAAATGTTGGACGAGCTAGGCTTTGAACTCACAATCACTGGATTGCCATCCCGCTTCGCTACCGACTGAGCTACCGTCGATCGACTCAGATGTTTTTATATCGATCGACTCTAAATATTGGACAAAAGCTACACTGTTAACCCTTTCCGTCATACGACAATTCTGCAGCAGACGACTTTGAACATATTTTGTCAACAAAAAAGAAAATCTCTATATTTGAATGGATAACCTTATTAACTAAAAGTGGAAAACATTGTGGCAAAAGATGAAATTGCTCGTTTTGAGCAATTTCTTCTTTTGTGACTATGTTTTCAAAAAAGCCGTGTGCTGCAGAGGGCGTCAGAAAAGCGTCTATATGAGGGGGAAAGGGTTAACATTATTAATGGCAATCACAAGCTTCACAAATAATCTTTCATCATCGTGCGGGTAAGGATCTTTATCATCCGTCATCTCGTTGTTGCTTGATGTTGATATAATATGCTTCGAGCCACGTTCTGCGGGTAATATGTTTGAGGGAATTTAGTCAGGCGAAAACAAGCCATGTTGAACGTACGAACCCTCTCTCCCAACGCATTCAGAAGACAAGTCATGTTGAACGTACGAACCCTCTCTCCCAACGCATTCAGAAGACTTTAAACCTTTCCCACATACAGACGCTATCTGGTTGAACGTACGAACCAAACACTCTCTCCAACGCATTTAAAACACTTTCCCGCATATAGACTATTTATGCCGCATTTGCAACTGACGACCTTTCGATACATTTCTCTTTTTTTTGCCATAATGTAATCAACTTTATTCAATAATTGTTATTTCATTTTTAGATGATTTCCAATTTAGTTTGTCTCAAAGTCGTCAGCTATCGATTTATTGGAGATGGGAAAGGGTTATAAACAATAGAACAGGCTACCTTCATTGATTTCTATCGAGCTCTGGTAGCGTAGTCGGTAGCGTCGCGGGCTATATATCATTTCAAGGGTTGTGAGTTTGAACCAAAGCACTCGGCCAACATCTATCAAACGTTTGACAAAAGTCACTCTGACAAGCGTCCAATGAGCTAACGGTTTATATGGAAAAGCAGCAAGTTGCTTGGAAAGCATGTTGTGTGGAAAACTGGTAAGAGAAAGCCAGGGAACACATAAGTAGGTGAACTGGCCGCCGTGATATGACTGAAAAAATGTTAACATTGACATTAAACACCAATCACTCAATCAATTTCCTTGATTCTCAGTTTTGAGGGGATAATGTTATCAGCTGTACTCTTAATATATCCAGGAAACGTCGCGGAAATATATCTGAAACCTAAGTTCAACATCATTTAACCCTTTCCAACCTACAGACGCATTTCCACGGAATAGCAGCAGACGACTTTTGAAAACATTGTGGCCAAAGGTGAAATTACTCATGATGAGCAATTTCACCTCTGGCCACAATGTTTTCAACTCTATTCAATGAGCATACATTCATTTATAGAGATTTATCACATTTTTGCTGTGATGATTTCAAAGTCTTTTTGCTGCAGATTTGTTGTATGTGGGAAAAGGATTAAATAAAAAAAGACTTATCTTGCATGTTGAATAGCACCAGAGATGTAACCTTTCATCGAGAAAAGAAAATGCAGACGGTAGACACTGTATGATTGATCGTCTTTTAACCAATGTTAATCCCACATACAACAAATCTGCAGCCGATCACCTTGAAAATATCTAGACAAAACAGAAATAAGTATCTATAAATAAAAGGATAATTAATGTTATAGACATATTTTATTTGGTAATAAAGGCCTCTGGCCCAAAATACAGCATGTAGATACATCAAATAGAGTGAAGCAAACAATAAATATTGGTGGTATTCAAATAAACATATACATTTTAAAGCTTTTATGATTAAACAATTATAGTTTAGCATAATAAGTTGTAAATGAAAATATATTTATAGTTATAGTTTTTAAACATTGCACTATAGTTAAGGAAAACATTGTGACAAAAGCGAAAAATGCTCATTATATACAAATTCGCCGAGCCCCGGTAGCTCAGTCGGTAGCGACGCGAGCTGTCAATCCAGGGGTTGTGAGTTCGAATCCCGGCTCGGTCAACTTTCTTTCCGACGATTGACAAAAGTCAATGCGACATGCGTCATTCGTCTTCCACCAATGGGCTAAGTCTATGTTGAAAAGCAGCCAGTTGCTTGAGAAGATTGTTGTGTGGAGTACTGGTGTGAGAAAACCAGGAAATGCATGAGTAGGTGAATTGGCCGCCGTGATATAACTGAGAATTTGTTAAAAACGGCGTTAAACCCCAATCAATCATATATACAAATTCGACTTTTGCTACAATGTTTTCAAAATTCACCTGCTACACAGGCGTTGTAAAAAGGGTCTGAATGTGGAAAAGGATTTGACAGACAGACCGACTTTCGAGACTTGACTACGTAACACACGGATCCCCAAAAGGACAGATTGCGTGTCTTACTTGATATAAAACGGCCACCAGCGACATTTATTGCTAGTCAGGCAATAAACATTTCGTTCTCCGTTGTGTTTCAGACCTTTAACTGGAAAGAAATGGCCATGCAAATGTAACTAAATCAACCTGCTAACATTCTAACAAAAAATACTCTCATTTTTTTAAAAAAGTTATCTGCAAGACATGATCATATAATTGACATTTCCATCCATTTTGAGCAATTTCTTCTTTTGTCTAAAAGTTTCTAAATCTATTCGTTGACTGAACGTTTTCACTTATGCCAGATTATTACATGTTAGGGAGGGGTTAAGCTCCTCTTTCACTCTGCCACATACCGCCTGGTGGTGTAGTGAAATATGTTCGTCTCGGGCGTGGGAGGTCGTGGGTTCGATTCCCGGTTGAATCATACCAATTACTTTATAAATGGTAGTAATAGCTGCACTCTTTGGCGCTCAGGGTTGCGGTGTTCGCATTACGACTGACTGGTTGGTGTCAAGATAAATGCACCTAGTAGTACTGGTAACTTACCAAGGAAAGGCCGTTGTAAACATGCAACTGGAAGACTGTTGAAAGAGGAGAACACCAAACTGTCATGTCTGTAACTGCAAACTGCAAACGAGTCGTCATGTTAAAGTACATAGGAGACACTTTATATATGTTGATCCGTTCCACGAGAAAACCATCATTATGGACTCTGCGTAATGATTCAACTCAGATCAGCCGGTGCAGTCCACGCAGGCTAATCCGGGTCGACAAATTCCGTCTCAGGGGAATAAAGGTATAGACTAATGATTGCTGAAACAGAAAATCCACAGGAGGCGAAAAGTGTCTGTCTGGGTTAGCCTGCGCGGCATGCTTAGGCTGATCTTGGTAGATACTTTACGCAGAGTCCATAATGTTGGTTTTCTCGTGGAACGGCTAATATATAAGAGTCGCTTTTCGCAAACTAATCGTTAGGAATGTTCAAGCAGTGTAGCTCTAGATCACTCAGGGTCAGATCTGAGTCAGCACTTTTCGCAAACTTATCGTTAAGAATATTCGCGCAGTGTAGCTCTAGATCACTCAGGGTCAGATCTGAGTCAGCACTTTTCGCCAACTAATCGTTAGGAATATTCGCGCAGTATAGCTCTAGATCACTCAGGGTGAGATCTGAGACAGCACTTTTCGCAAATTAATCGTTAGGAATGTTCAAGCAGTATAGATCTAGATCACTCAGGGTCAGATCTAAGTCAGCACTTTTCGCAAACTAATCGTTAGGAAGTTTCGAGCAGTGTAGCTCTAGATCAGTCAGGGTCAGATCTGAGTCAGCACTTTTCCCCAACTAGTCATCGAAGTCACACAGGAACTTCTGTAAAGCTGTTACTCTTCGGATCAATGTCCATGGATACACATGCAGGTTATTATCCATACAGGTAATACTTACGTTAAGGGTGGTTTTCCCTGCAGCTCCGTTCATTTAGATACCTAACAGGGTAGTCGTTAGACGGATATGGGTTAATACATGGTAATTAGACAGGGGGATTCCAATACGTTAGGCTAACGTCAGAGATATCTGAACGCACTCCAAGAATTATTTCTTATTAAAGTTTTCTCATGGTTAAAAAAAGAGGAATCATTTAGGCTTTGGTATAGAAAATCTCTAAAACTGAAAGAAACTATTGAATAGAGTTCAAAACATTGTGGCAAAAAGATAAATTGCTCATAATGTTTCAAAAATCGTCTACTGCAGATGCATCAAAATGCGTCTATATATGGAAAAGGGTTAACATCATTTGTTTGACCTCTTGAGATGGAAACCATGCTAAACCTCTCTCACATACAGACGTTTTTGGCGCCTCTGCAGCAGACGATATTTGAAAATATTGTGGCAAATGGATAAATTGCTCATAATGAGCACTAGTCCAAATTATTTAGACTTTCGGTTTCTCGTTTTATCATCTGTCATGTATTGGTCAACCGAACTCTAAACACTCTGTTCAAATTATCCATAGCGTATATCAGACCGACTCGATTCACGTTATTTTACCGTTTATATCCTTGACAGCTATCGCAACGATAAAATAACCCATTTTCATAATTATAATTATGTTAATTTGAGCCTAAAAATTAGGCAGCTTACCTCTTTACCACTTTAATCTAACAAAATTCAATTCACAACGGCGAAAAATTTAAAATCTGTAACATATTTGTTTCCGGCTATATAAACTACACGAAATCGGTAAAAAAAATGAATAAACGAAATATCGCCCAAACTTGTTTGAATAAGATATATAACTATTTCGTTAAATATCAGTTTGGGTGTACTTTAACCACAATACCCACAATACCGTATTCGGTTATCCTCGGTTCAAATCAACCACATTGTGAGTAATTAAACGTCAGGCCTCTAAGAGGTGGATTAAAACACATACAAACGTGAGTAAGACCGTTTGTGTTTACTGTATACGATATATAAATGGTTAAATGTTGTCCAATATGTGTATCTTGGTGTGACACACATTACGTACGCCAGACTCGACCCATGGAAGCGTCGCCATATTTCCGACCAGATTCATGGTCGAAAATTAGCGATGCATTTTTCGCACGTTTTTGAAAGACAGGATAATATGTTAGTATGCAGGATAATAACAAAATAAGAAAAAATATGCGATGTCTTTTTCTGGAGGACTAAATGAGCACTTTCTCAATTTTATTTTTGTTCTCAATCAATGTTAAAGTCGTCTGCTTAAGATTTGATTTATGTTGGAACGGTTTAGTTGATACAAAGTGTCCAACGCCGTCGAAGTAATTAAAACTTAGATTCTCATTAAACTTTTCCCACATACAACAATTCTGCAGCAGATGGCTTTGGAAACATACTCGAAAAGACTTGGAAACTCCCTTTAAATGAAGATACAATAATTGAACAGTTGAAAACATGGTAACAAAAGAAGAAATTGCTCGTTTTGAGCAATTGCTTCTTTTGTCGCCATGTTTTCAAAAAGCTGTCTGCTGCAGAGGCGTCAGAAAGCGTTTATATTAGGGAAAAGGAAGTTAAAACACGCTTCTTGATAACATTGCGAGTATTCGTATATATGAATGAAAACAAGCCGTGCAAAGCATAGTGTATTGCTTTGTTTTGTTTATGTTGCTTTATGCCGCTGTCAACGATAACGCGACAGTACGATGATGATAACGCGATAGTACGATACTACGATAGTACGATGGTGAAAACGCGACAGTACGATGGTGAAAGCACGATAGTATATCGCATTATCATCATCGTACTGTCGTATTATCGCGTTTTCGTTATCGTACTGTCGCGTTATCATCATCGTACTATCGCGTTTTCACCATCGTAATATCGTAGCATCGTACCGTCGCGTTATCATCATCGTACTGTCGAGTATCGCGTTTCAGATCAACACATTCACAGGCGATGGCCCTAACGGTATTCCGTAGTGCCTTAATTGGGAAGGTTTCCAGTTTTACTGATCCATTGTCATCCGGAAACCAGCGAGTCAGTCGTAATGCTAACCCCACAGTCCTGTGCGCCAAGATGGGCCGAGTCCTTTCATAAGTGAGCCGGTGGGTACGAAGTATCACCAGATCATCCTTGGTTGTCATCCTTTAACCTTGTCCCACATATAAGTCGCGTCCCGGTAGCTCAGTCGGTAACGAGGCGGGCTGTCAATCCAGGGGTTGTGAGTTCGAATCCCGGCTCGGACAACTTTCTTTCCGATGTTTGACAAAAGTCATTGCGACATGCGTCATTCGCCTTCCACCAATGGGCTAAGTCTATGTGGAAAAGCAGCCAGTTGCTTGGGAAGATTGTTGTGTGGAGTACTGGTGTGGGAAAACCAGGAAACGCATGAGTAGGTGAACTGGCCGCCGTGATATGACTGAGAAATTGTTAAAAACGGCGTTAACCCCCAATCAATCAATCAATCATTGTCCCACATACAGCAAATCTGCAGCAGACGAATTTGAAAATAAATCTGTAAAATATCTTTAAATCTTATAAATAAAAGTATTCTTCAAAATTGAAAACACTGTGTGGCTTAACGTAGAAATTTCTAATTATGACCAATGTCGTTTTTTGGCACACTTTTTTCAAAGGTCATCTGAATTGTTGGCATTAAAGCGAGACCATGTTGTTTATCTTCTGCAGCTTGAATATATGATTATAGTAATGTTAATGTGTTATGGCTTTAACGCACAACTATTCCCAATTTCTAGTATTGATTAACCAAAGTTCTGTTATAAATGGAAATGTTATAGTGCTCAAGGTTAAAACTAACTACTTTTACGCAAGAATCACAATACAATTAAGTACTAAACATCTTTGTATGTAATTATATATCAATTTATTATTTATTGGGGTTTTACGCCGCATTCAACAATATTTCAGTTATATCACGGCGACAGTTCACTTATTCATGATCCCTGGGTAAACAAACCAGTACTAGGCTAGGGTAGAAAATGTGCCTTGCCCAAGAGCACCCCACCATGACCGAGGTGCCGCGACTGGGGATCGAACCCTGGACACCCGAAATCCGAAATCCCCGACGCTTACCACTCGACCACAGCGGATTCCTGATGTAATTTTATAAGAAATAGGCTATGGTATAAAGGACTCGAACACATTATAAGATTAGAAATTGAAAAGTGAAGAGAATACGTACCGGTGCTAGAAATGAACACATAAATATTCATGCACGTCGGGTAATAAAGGAAAGGGCTCCTGGTTATATAATTGCGGGATATACAGATAATTAAAGTTATTTTTGTAGCGTGATTATCGAGGGAAGATTACGCTGTTGGTAGTTTTAATTAAACAGTTAACACGATATTCGATAGAACAAAACATTCTGCACCTTTTGTTTGCTGTGCACAGCAGCTGTTTAATATATACAACGGATATAAGAAACCACTGACTTCGACCCCAGACAAACATATTAAATACTCGTACATGTATTACTACTTCAAAGTATATGTATTGTTTTCTCAACTTTGAACGAAGCCAGGTGGCGCCTGGATAGCTGGAGCTCCAATCTAGGGGTTGTGAGTTCGAACCCCAGCTCGGCCAACATTCTCTACCACGTTTGACAAAAGTCATTCGTCTAACACTAATGGGCTATAAGTCTATGTGGAAAAGCAGCCAGTTGCTTAGAAAAAATGTTTAATAAATTAGTGGTGTGAGAAAGCCAAGAAACATATGCGTAGGTGAACTGGCCGCCATGATATGACTGAAAAATGGTTGAAAACGGAGTAAAACCACAACCAATCAATAAACTGGATAGCTCAATCGGTAACAAAGAGGCATAAGAGTCAATGAATTGTGGGTTTAAATCCCGTCTCGGCTGCTCATTACGCCCGACGGGTGTCAAAGGTCACTGTGACTATCATCACGTGTCTTCCGCCATTAGGCAATCTAATTTAAATCAGACCAAAATACATCGCTGTGCTTATATTGGATCTGACTACACCGCATAAAGGGTCGTCTCTAATTGACCTTATACACTTGAATAATCATGAGCACGTGCTAGATTTGTATGTCAAAAAACCAAAACGCCCGTGATATACAATCGGAGCACTCGACAATTCTATATCTGTTATTTATATGGGTCATCTAACCTGTTTTATACCGTAATATTTGGAAAGCTACAATTTGATTGGCTGACGCAAAAGGTCAATCTGAGACGACCTGTATGGGGCAGTCATCATATCCAGGAGCATAGCTCTCTTTAGGCACTATAGGCATGTGCCTACATATTTTTTTCTAAAAATGCCCCAAAATGCAGCTGCGGCGATACACATCTGCGTAATGTATCGACCAGATCAGCCTGCGCTGTCCGCGCAGAATGATCCAGCCGACACATTCCGTCTAAGGGGTGATAGATAGAGTAGTAGATTCCTGAAACAGAAAACTGACAGGAGGTGAAAAGTGTATATCCGGGTACGCCTGTGTGGCATGCTTAGGCTGATCCGGGTCGATACTTTACGCTGAGTCCACGATGTTGATTTTCTCACGAGACGGCCTACACATTGATTATTGCCAAGCTACGCCCCTGATATATATATACGAGCTCGCGAATATAGGTCTGGTTTTAATGATATTGACAATAATGCTGACAGTCTATGTACGGCAGTAGTCGATTGTCTTGTAAGATAGTTGCGAGGAGTAATGGTTCAAGAGGGTACTTACGGTAAGGTGAAATAAGTTGCCTTGTATAACTGAAAATTGTTGAACACAGCTTTAAAGTCCAATCAGTCAATCATTTGATCGATGCTCACAATGAGATGACGATATAGTATTAAGGCATTACATATACCGGAGTTGATGGTATACTTGCAATCTCTCGACTGACCTCCGTAAGTAATAAGTACAGCCCTTGACATCAGAGATTTTTCATATAAACGGCTCATTTGATTGGTTGAACCGCCTCGGTGGTGTGGCGTAGTGGTGGAGCATCTGCCTCGATAGCGGAAGGTCGCGGGTTCGATCCCCTGCCGAGTCATGCAAAATACTTTAAAAATGGTAGTTGTGGCTGCCCTCCTAGGCGCTCAGGGTTGCAGGGTTAGCATTCCGACTGACTGACTGGTGTCAGGATAAATAGACCAGTAGTACTGGTAACTTACCCAGAAAATCAATCAATCAATCAATCATTCGATTAGAACTGGAATCCTTGATAACGTGGGTTGACATCCGAATCTGCAAACATATGAGGATTCCAGAAATGTTCTGAATGGGAAATGAATAACTGTACTTGCGATTGTTGGTTTTTATTCATACTATATGATTGGTTTGATTGTATAGTGCTTTACGCCACTTTCAACGATGTTTCAGTTGTATCATGTACATCCTGGTTAGGAATCCGCTGTGGTCGAGTGCTTAGCGTCGGGGATTTCGAAACCGGGTGTCTCGGGTTCGATCCCCAGTAACGGCACTACGGTCATGGTGGAGTGCCCTTGGGCAAGGCATATTTTCTAGCCTAGTACTGGTTTGTTTACCAAGGGATCATGAATAAGTGAACTGTCGCCGTGATATAACTGAAATAATGTTGAAAGCGGCGTAAAACCCCAATAAATAAATAAATAAATAAATAAATACATCCTGGTTAAGTTACCAGTACTGCTGATCCTTTTATCCTGTCAGCTTCGAGCCAAAACGCCAAACACACCTGAGCACCGAGACGGCAAAGTCGTTATTGACAGTGTTTAAGAATTTGGTAAACCCCGACAGGGGATCGAACCCGTGCGCCCCGCAACCGAGATGACAAATCTACCACTACACCAATGAGGTAGTTTCATTAATCGATGTAAACTTGTAGTAACAATAGGCAAAATGCTCAAATTATTGTCATCGAGACAAATTATTCGACACTGTCAAAGCCACCAATGTGATTATATGAGTCTGATATATTATTAACACTTCTTCTTTTGTTTCAGATTGGAAAGCGAAAAACAAATTGAAATAATTAATGACAAAATATCACATTATCCGACAGAAACGTTAAAAAAGCAACAATCTGCGTTTGTCTTTGAATATGATTGAAAATGTTTGAAATGTTGACGTTGTATCAGCTTATATTAGTTCTACCATTAATCTAGGTGGAAAAAAGTCTAAAACAAAACAGACAAAGCGTGAAACAAGTCTACACAAGTAGAATTAGTTCAATTTGCGTGACTGGTACTTTTCAGGCAAAACTCGATAATGTTTTCTTGACGGACAATATGACAGGTAAATGGGCAAGCCGACGATAAGTCGATCATTGTTGCCTACGAACAATCTGTTATTTATCACATACAGATATATCTTGACACTGGGTATAATTACAGACAGATATTTCCCCATGTTTTACTTTGTTCGTTTTGTTAAGATTGTCTTAAATTATATATTTCCCTTTTAAAAAACAATACATAAAACAAACCTATATTTACGGCATTTACAAATAGCGAAAACACGGTGGAGTATTGATTAGTACCGCTTTGAGGTCACAACCGATTTCGTTCAGTAACCATCTTCGCAGTTTGAATTATTTTCTTGCATAATACATGACCCCCGCCTCATTTCTTTGGATTATTTTAAAGTTTAAATGTAACTCGTTCAATGAAAAGTGGTATTCTACCTGTAAAATGTTTTTTTTAAAATGAAACTGATTGCTTTACATGGAAAGTACAATTTCTAACATCTAAAGCGTTGGACGATATATGATACAAAACATATCAAACAAGGCGGGTTAAGCGTATTGTTTAAATGTATTGGTTTTATGAGGTGAATCTGACTTTTGTGAAAGAAGAGATTCACGGCTAACAATAAACTTATTACGCTGCTAGAAGGGCGTAAACTGATATTTACCTTACAGCGTTTGTCTGATTGCTTCTTTAGACATTCAGGTTAAACGGCACGTGGAGAAACTCATGGTGCATTTTCTCCAGATTATATGACGCGAGAGGGTGTGGCTTTAAACGGACTAGTGCATGTTCGTTACCGGTCGTCATAACTGATGCAATTTCTGTATTCACTTTACATGCACGACTAATCTGCATCCGTAGAAGATGGAGGTCGCGGGTTCGATCATACCAACTACATTTAAACTTGAATAAATGGTTTTTCTCCCTCCTTGGCGCACAGCAATACGACTGCAACGCTGTTGTCCGGATACATGGACCAGTAGTGCTACTTACTAACGCATGCAAGGCCGTGACATAACTGAATAATCAAAGCACAGAAGTGCTGACGGCCTTGGGGGCTGCAGGAAGGTTGGAGAAGAAGGGAAAATGTGAAAGGAAATAACACTTGCAGCTTATATGTATGTATTTGTTGTTAAGAAGTTAACAGATTATATCAAACATGGTAAATATTATGAAATCGGCAATCGGAAAGCAGGAGTACCTTGTTGGCCCTATATCGCTCACCTGAGTGCAAGAGCTCACATGTATACAAATTAACATTTTAAGACTCACGGACCCTACAGGGCCACAGGTGAATCCACCACTGCATTTTTCTCGCGATCCGGGAATGTTAATAAGCTTCCATATTTGACCTCTCGGCGCATTAATTTCTAAAGCATTTGTTGTACTTGTCCAACTTAAATTGGAGTACTCTCGCCTTAAGTTTTTCACCGATGTTCCAACAATATTATAATTATCTTATTTTGGGAGATTTTAACCTTTTAATTTGCAGTTTTGTTGAATCCATGATGAACTATTTTTTCTCGCGCAATCTCACCCTAAAATGCGTTGTTCGGTGTTAACAGCAATTGGCAGGCTGCCAACTCCGAAAAAAATGGTATTACTACTATGATCAGGGGCTAAAGACTGTTTAAAGCGGCGTAAAGCATTATATACATACAAAACAAAAACAAAATCGAACAATCTGCCACACTCCAACATCGACATGAATAGATCCGTATCAAACCCCAACCTTGCTCTGTCAAATAAGAATGAGAATACCGTTGAAGAACATGTGTTATTTTTGTAAAGATTTACTGGTTACTGTGACGTGGTTTTGAGTTCAGGTGTGATAACCCTTTTGCCTACATAAAACAAATCTGCAGCAGAAGACATCGAAATCACTTTAGTCAAAAATGTGAGAAACCCTTTATCAATGAAAAAAAAAGAGTTGATTAATGTCGAATGCATTGTGGCGAAAGAAGAAATTGATCATCAATGAGCAATTTCTCCTTTTTGCCACAATGCTTTAAAAGATCGTCTGTTGCAGAGGTGTCACAAAGCGACTATATGAGGAAAAAGGTTCTAGAAATCTAATCGCGAATTCTTTTTTTAATTTCGAAATGTTAAGAATTGCCATGGTTTGTATAATGTTCAGCCATTTTCCTTCTTTAACTTAAATAATAAGAAGAATATATTTAGAAACGGCATGCATGTAATCTTATGCTTGACATTTAGATTCTTATTAACGAACACTCTCAGAAATATTATATTGCCTAGCGGCGTAGCTCCCTTTAGGCACTGTTAATACGTGCCTACACATTTTTTTCTAAAAATGCCCCAAAATGCAGCTGCGGCGATACACACCTGCGTAATGTATCGACCAGATCAGCCTGCGCTTTCCGCGCAGACTGATCCGGCCGACACATTCCGTCTAAGGGGCGATATATAGAGTAGTGATTCCTGAAACAGAAAATACACAGGAGGCGAAAAATGTATATCCGGGTACGCCTGTGTGGCATGCTTAGGCTGATCCGGGTCGATACTTTACGCAGAGTATCTTTACACATTGTTTATTGCCAAGCTACGTCCCTGTTGCCAACTTACATTCCAAAAGCATATTATTAAACATCTTTAGCCCGTTTCCACATACAACAAATCTGTAGCAGACGACTTTGAAAACATCTAGACAAAAACATGGAAACACTCTTTAATTGGAAGTGTAACATAGGAATATTGTTGTCATATTATGATAAAGGGGGAAATTGCTCAATATGAGCAGTTTTTCCTTTTGCCACATTGTTTTCAAAAGTAAAATGTACTTTTAACTGATTGGAGGCTTACATAGAATTTCAACCTTTAATTATTGCAGACGATTTTGTACATACATTACATTGTATTTTGGGGGGCAATCGCATGTCTCTCCTACTAAAAAAAACATTGGGAAAACGAATTTGTTCTGATCTTGACCTTTAATAAACTGACTCTAAAAACGATTGGAATCATCTGTGTGTTTTGAACTAGTAATCATATTAAGTTTGATGACTATGACTCAGCATATGGATTTAAAGCTATTGAACAGGAACAACAGTCTAAATTCGGATCAAGATGACCTCGATATAGCCATAGTTATAAGGCATTCTACATGGATGCAGACAAAATGAAGGAATATTGGTGAGGACAATCGGAGGATGCTTGATGTGAAGATTCATCTCAATTGACCCGACGGTTACAGAGCAGAAGATGATGACGGCCGACGGAATGAATGTATATTGATCGACAGCTAAGGTCATTTAGCGCGCAATTAAATATAATTATTCATGATCCCTGGGTGAACAAACCAGTACTAGGCTAGAAAATGTGCCTTGCCCAAGGGCACTCCACCATGACCGTAGTGCCGCGACTGGGGATCGAACCCGGGACACCCGGTTTCGAAATCCTCGACGCTAACCACTCGACCACACGGTCGACGGACTAGAGACAACAACATTAACTCACCGTGAGCATCCCGTGTTCAGGTGAACTAAAGAAGTAATAAATGTTAGACCCCCACAACCTGTTTGCTATGTTGAATGACTTTATTTATGAAATTGTTTGCACAATTTCAAATCAATCTAACAAACAAGAGACTGAAGAGTGCAAATATTGCACCACTGCCATTAGGCAAATATTAAAACCACTCTTGCCATTTAACGCACTCTTAGCAGCCATGATTTCGATTACTCAAAATGATACAGAGGAATATGGTAAGGGGACACGAAAGAAACAATTATACACAATTAGTTAAGACAAACTAGCCCCTCCTGGTGACAATATCTTTCAATCAATCACCATAGCTTGAAGGAATCTCATAGAGGATCGGCTTCATACTTTCAGAGGAAAAGATGTTTTAAGTTTAATCTACAGCCAAATGAGGCATAAACAGCTCCGCCCCATTGTGTCATGTTGTTGACCAATCAATATGGCTTGAAGGTATATGACGAGGAGTCATCCTAGCAACATGTCTACATACTTATTTGAAAATCGGCTTCATACCTTCTGAGAAGAGTCTTAATGTATTCATTATAGCCATATAAAGCAATACAACTTCATTGTGGCTATCTTTTATTGACAAGTCAACATGGTTTGAAGAAGTCTCATATAGGATCACCAAAGGAATATTTCTACAATTTATTTTGAAAATCAGTAAACTAGTTTTTGAGGTGAAGATTTATTTTAGTTTCAACTATAGCCATATAAGGCAAGACAGCAGAGTCCCTGGCGATAATGTTTTTTGACCAATTAACATGGCTTGAAGGAATATGATAGAGGGTCACCCAATGAACATTTCTATATATTATTTGGAAATTTGCATTCCAGTTTGGGGGGAGAAATCTGTTTCATTCGATTGCCATGGACACCAGAATTATTCATGGATAAAACAATGAATGAACTTAGAAGAGGACATTTAGAGAATGATACCTATGAAGTTTCAGCCTAATTGGCCAATGAGTTATAGGGGAGAAGTTGTTTGAGTGTAAATGTTAACGCACGGACGCACGACGGACAATTCGCTATGACATAAGCTGGACTTATTAAATTAGATTCATATTAAATCCCTTCCCGACGTATTTTAAAAGTAATCAGGCCAAATAAACGCTGCAGATTCTTCGAAATATTTTGCGTGAGTCAAAGGGTAAATAAAATCCTTGACTATGCAATAATTGTCCTGATTTCTCAATACATTTTATTAATATTGATTCAGTTCTATTTGTGTTCTTTCAACGAACGTAATAACTCTACATGCATTGTTGACACATACTTTCCTTAAAGTGCTGTACATTTACTCTTCCATTACTTTAATTGTCCACTTTTATTCCAAAGGGACTTTTAAAATAATTTCTGTGTTTCTAGTTGAACAGGACCAACATACATACTCGAATTAAATCTGTCCAACGTATAGCTTATCGGCAAATATCGATTTTGCAAACGTCTAGACAGAATTACGGATAAATGAAAACAAAATTTCTCCTTTTACCATAATGTTTTCAAAAGTCGTCTACTGCAGAGGAATCAAAATGTTTTTTTTTTTTACAATTGGGCAAGGGTTAACATAGTTTAAACAAACATAATAACCATTAAAGTACACTAGAATGAATCTGATTATACATTCAACACAACAGAACAGAACATAAGTTTATTGATTTGATCTGAAATCCAGGTCATCATCGTACAAACATATTAACATAACATAACATACGTGAATGTGTAAAAAAAATACAAAATTACAGAACACAAAATGTAAATATTAATCTCTCGAATTATCCTCCATAAGATCTTAAATGAAGGTTGAACGTACATGCAGTACATTTTTTTATATACATCTAATTTTAACAATTGCTATTACTTAAACAATTCGAACGGTGTTTTATGACAGTTTAACAAGGTACACTTTACTAATTATTAATTATTTAGTGAACTACGCAAAGCAAGTGCTTCTTATACTTCTTTCTAATGCAGGTTGCCTACTGCTTAGATATATGTCATTTATCGTTGATATTGCTCAACAGTTTTATATATTTCTAATTACCCATTACTCACATACTATAAGCTTCAGATCATCTAAATAAGATGATATTGAGGTAATATATGTAGGTGATTGATAGTATGAATTTGGATTAAGATATTTCTTCCAACAATTGTTAATTTCACACTCTCCTAAACTGCTTAAAGTTAAAGGTTAAATTTTCATTATTTGTTATAATCCATTTTTGAAATCTACCAAAATCAGGAAACTTCAAAGTTATTTCGGATTATTATTTGTTGTTCACGTATTAATTTTGTTAATGTAAAATGTATGTAAATGATGAGATACATGTATTTGTATAAGTCGATTAAACTCTATCTATCTATCTATCAGAAACATATTTTCTTAGGTTTCTGATGATATATTTGTTTGAAGATTGCATCAGTTCATTCAACCTAACAACTACTATCGGTACGACTCGAGCATGTAAACACAAATCAAGCAGCAGTTCTCATGCTGTTTGCACATATTATTTATTTAGACAACTGAAGTAACGTTTCATTTTGATTATTGTATTGATTTACTGTAAAATATAACTCGATAAAACAAATACTTGTTTATACTTTGGTAATCCCAAGAAGCCTTGCATTTTTACAAAACAAAGAAACTCCCTTTGGTGAGGAATAGTTTATTCAATGTTGCTATAAAAGGCATGTTTGTTCAGTTACATCTTATCCACGGAGGAGAAACACTCCACAAGATTTATGTTGACATTTGTCAAGCTCTCGTATCTTTGTTTGTTTGGGTTAAGTTTTTCTCAATATATCAAACCTGTTCCATTCCGATAGTTTACCATAACAGCTAGTCAGTAGATTTTCTTCAATTGCTATGTCCGACAATATATTAGTTCCCCCAACCTCTAATTGGTTCTAAAGTGTTTAATAAATATACCTCTTGTATTCGTATTTATATAATCTTCGATTTAATATCCTTGTCAGGCTGGTTTTGAAATCTATGTTTTAAAAAGAGATTTTTCACCAATTCTGTCAATATTTAGAGTGAAAGGAATAAATTCTCCTTTGTCTATCTCTATAATCTGGCATCATAACAATGATGCGTATTTGATATAAAGCAGTATAAAATTATTTTATCGACAGTGATAAAACCGGTCAAAAAGAAGAATAATTGGTTTATAAATCAAAAGACGAATACGTTCCCGAAGATGACTAACGCGTAGATCTTTATATATATATATATATATGTAACTTTGTACCAACGTCATGACAAACTGTGTCAAATCATTGCCAATATGGCCACCAATGGACCCCAATGGGAAAATACTTCGCTTTGGGAACATACAATTTCATTTGCTAGATACCTTGAGGTTTATAAAACTGTAGAAAACTGTAGGTTAAAAAATGTATCATCGGGGTGCATGGGACCGAATCCATTTTCATCCTCGACTAGCGTGGGCTGGGATTGAGCATGGAATATAACTCACAGTATTCGTGTGTGCATATGTGAAGGCCTGCCAGAAGCGAGGTCCGTTTACGAGTTGAGACAAATACCAAAAGAAGTATATGAGCCGTCCCGCGAGAAAACCAACATTATGGCCTCTGCGTAATATATCGACCCAGATCAGCCTGCGCAGTCCGCGCAGGCTAATCCGGGCCTACACATTCCGTCTCAGGTGGATAGAGGTATAGAATAATGATTCCTGAAACAGAATATCCACAGGAAGCGAAAACTGTCTGTCCGGGTTAGCCTGCGTGGCATGCTTAGGCTGATACGGGTCGATACTTTACGCAGAATCCATACTGTTGGTTTTCTCGCAGGACGGCTCACATCTTAAATATAGTTTTCTAAAATGCGCAAACTTTGCTGTCTACATTGAAGATCATTTCCACATATGTGTTTGTTCTTCTGCGTGGTCTTTTGTCTTATAAAACCAAGACTTTGTTATTGTCAATGTGTTCTGGCCACTCGACAATAACACTGCGACAAAATACTCCATAAGGTCAAGTCGTAATGATACAAGTTACTCTGGCTGACACAATCGTCAGTGTAATTAGTAGACTTGGACTTTCTCAACGCTTTACTGTTCTCATAATTATGCTTTTGGGACTATTATTACAACTTGTAAACATAAATAAATAAGCATGCAAGTGCGTCAGAGACTTCTGTTGTAGACTTAGTTGTGTTAAGCCTAACCTTTTTGCCCGCATAAAACAAATTAGCGTCAGGCGACTTTGGAAACATCTTGGCAAGATTAAGTTACAATCTCTATAAATAAAAGAATATTTATTTGAAAACAGAGTAAAGTAAACTAGACCTTTGGAAATGATCAGAGTTGTTCTCTGTAAAATAGTATCATACTTGGCCATAGCAGTATAAAATGTAAACAGATTATGAAAAAAGGTAGAATAAGTTAATACATATATATATCCAAAACAAAACGCGAATCTAGAAACACCGTAGACGGACAGAAATCCGAATAAGGTGCTTTTTTGAAATGTTGAAGCTTAAATATATTAATTATTAATAACAGTTTTTCAAACTGTTAACGTCATTCATTCAAGCTCTACTACATGTATTACCCTACAAATATTAATTTTAATGCAACAACATGTAAAATGTTGTATGCAAATAAAGAAAGAATTGGATTAAAGTTTATATTGGAGTTCAGCATCAATCCAAAGACATTTATTCCCAATGCCATTTCCCAAAGCCGTAGCACACTTCCTTGGATAAATGTTAGCTTAAGCATTCTTCTAATTACAATTGTATTTGCCTGGCGTAAACGTTATTCGATGTTCTGAGTGCGATGCTTTACTCAACATGTCCGATTTTCAACATGTCCGATTTTCAGCATGTTTCGAAAATACTTCTTTTCTGAATTATAGGAATCTGGGCATCTAACTGTATAATGGTATAATATTGCACTCTAAATCAACATTTATGTTACGTTCCACTACAGTTTAAATAAATGTAAGACAGGGTACATATTATGCAAACGCGTTTTATCGATTCTGCTGATGTAGAACAGTAAATACATTGTGATTTAAACCCTTTTACCACATTCAACGAATCTGAAGCGGATGACTTTGAAAAGATCCGAACAATAACTTAAAACATGTGTTTTAACCCTTTCAGCGCCGAATTGTTTAAAGTAGACTCTTCCATGTTCAAACTCGGACGAAACTATTTTCATGTTATAGGAGTTTTGGAATATCTTTACAACCAAACAATGCAGATTTCAGGTGAGACAGCTCGTTACGAGCTGTCTCACCTGAAATCTGTATTGTTTGCAAAAAGCTCAATATTGCGTTTGGCGCTGAAAGAGTTAACGAAGACAAAAATTGTCAATGTTGAATAGAGTTGAAAACATTGTTGCCAAGGGAACAATTGGTCATCCTGTGCAATTTCTCCTTTTGAGAATCGGTCGTCTGCCGCAGTGGCGACATAAATCGTCTGTATGCAAATAAGGGTTAACGTTCTGGCGGTCTGACGTCGAACCTCGTTTATGAGTTTTTTCCATTTTGAAATCACAATGTTTGAACACTCGTAAATCACAATTCTGTTTTTTTTTTATAGGCAATCTGTTCGACATGTAGCGTTTATTATGTTTAAATTAAATAGAGAAACACTGAAGTTATAAGCATGGCAATAAGCTCGAAATATGTATTTCAATATTAACCCATGTTTTCGCTTACAGCAAATCAGCAGCAGACGACTTAGAACACACCTGAATAAGAATATGGAAACTCACTATAAATGAAAGAACAAGTAGCGAAAACACTTGAAAGCATTGTCTCGAAATAAAAGGAAGAACTAATTACGATCATAATCTCCTTTTATCACAAGGTTGTCAAAAGTCGTCAGCTGCATATTCATAATTATCTCCGGCTAAAACAAACCGAGTTCTTAGGTGTCTGGGATCTTTTTGTTCAAAATATCTTTACTAAAAATAGTAAACCGACGTTATTGTCAAAATGTTCACAGATGACCTCGTTGTAATATAAATGAATTATGTATTTAAATTAATATAACTTTCGCCATTTTTGGAACGTTATGATGCTATTTTATAGAAACATGTTTCTTTTAAAACATTCACCTTGGTAAGCCGAAACGGAGAGGCAACATGTAGATAAACTAAGAACATGTGTGCTATTTTTTTAACATTACGCTGTTAATTTTAGTTGCGGGTTCTTTAAAAGAAAATGCCTTGATGTGAGCCGAAACGGAGACACAACATATACATGTAAAGATACACTAAGCTAACATGTGATTTTTTGAGACTGGAATCGGTCCCTAATGTTAAACTCTCATTACAATATCGGCAATGATTTACATCAAATATCTCTTTTTACAGTAGCTCTTTATTGCTGAACATCATATGAGGTTCAGAGAGATGTTTTGATATTCGTAGATTGTTTATAATGTCAATGAAAGCACATACATGTGTGGGATGTTCTGGTTCTAGAATATCCATGTCTACAGTATCTTAACGCCAATTAATCCGTCACTACCAAAACAAAATGCGGTAACTTGTTGGGATGTCAACCGGAAAATGGATTTAATACATAAGATTCACAGCCGAAATTAACCGCAATACACATAAGCTTATACAATATATACCCAAAACAGATTCAAATTATTGAAATGACAGTTGATATTTTATAAAGATACAACGCTTAAATTATAAATAATTCGCTATTTCGGTTATAAAGCTTTAATAAGTATATCAATTTACACAGAAAAGTAGTCAGGCTTGTGCAGCGATTTGCACAGTCGCCTGTGAAGGTAGGTTTATATATTTTTATTATTATAATACAAATATATATTATAATTATATTTTTTAGTTTTGTCTGATAGATTCCTCATATCAGTGGTATGAACTTCCTTCGACACCGCTGCAACAAACTCCTTCAAAATGTTTAGATTTAAAATAAATTCAAAAGCAATGCATTTAAAACGTTTCACCTATGCTTTGTGAAATTAATTAATTCGTTTGTATGATGATTTACGTCGCTGTTAACAATATTTCAGTTATATTATGCTGAAAAAAATGTAGATAATACAGGATTTTGGTTCTGCTTTGATATAATAATTTGACTCTCAATATATTTATCATTATAAGGCAGAGACCTTCATGCGATTTAAATATGAAATATCTCTGTATTAATTGTATAAAAAAATAACGGCTAAAACCCATTGTAAACCAGGAGATGTGCTAAACAGAAACTACCCAAATAGCGGATGCGCATATTTGTGTCAAATCTAAATATATCGATAGACCACCATACTGTGTGTACAATATTTTGCGTTCAACTGCTTTATAATTCAATAAAAGGACATAACAAAGTGCTTTTGTAAAGTCTTCTAATTAGACTTTTGGGATTGGTAAATCCCATCCTCGGTACCCAGGCTATTCATAAAATATACGATACATTTTATGAATAGCTTGGGTACCGAGGATGATTATATCCATGTCCAAATGTAATCTGTAGTTAGCCCCCTGCTGTGAGCACTTTCCATGCTTTGATTTTTAAATGCCTTGGTGTAATGTGAAACGGCGAGGCAACACTAGCTGGACCCCCCCATCATCCGCCCCCCCCCCCCCCCCCCCCCCCCCCCCCGTCGTGGTTCAGATATTTAAGCTTAACCCTTTCCCTCATACGACAATTCTGCAGCAGACGACTTTAAACATATTTTGTCAAAAAAATAGAAAATCTCCATAATTGAATGGATAAAATAGGACTTAAAGTGGAAAACATTGTGACAAAAGGAGAAATTGCACGTTTTGTGCAATTTCTTCTTTTGTCACTATGTTTTCAAAAATCCGTCTGCTGCAGAGGCGTCATAAAGCGTCTATATGAGGTAAAGGGTTAACTTTGTTGTTCATTGTAAGTAGGAAGATTGCAATCAAAGTGGATATTGGATTCGAGGATGGTTATCGACAGTGCCATTCGCTTTCCTTAACGGTATTCCAACGTATTACATCAATATGTATATATGCTTTAAACACACACGTTTGTTTTATATATTATGTTGAGGGAAATATATAGGTAGAATACCACTTTTAATTGAAAGAGTTACATTTAAGCTTTAAAATAATCCAAAGAAATGAGGTGGGGGTCATGTATTATGCAAGAAAATAATTCAAACTGCGAAGATGGTTACCGTTATTTTGAACGAAATCGATTGTAATTTAACCTCAAAGCGGTACTAATCAATACTCCACCGTGCTTTCGCTATTTGTAAATGCCGTAAATATAGGTTTGTTTTATGTATTGTTTTAAGGGAAATATATAATTTAAGACAATCTTAACAAAACGAACAAATAAAACATGGTGAAATATCTGTCAGTAAGTATACCCAGTGCCAACATATATCTGTATGTGATAAATAACAGATTGTTCGTACGCAACAATGATCGACTTATCGTCGGCTTGCCCATTTACCTGTCATATTGTCCGTCAAGAAAACATTATCGAGTTTTGCCTGAAAAGTACCAGTCACGCAAATTGAACTTATTCCCGTGGCGACGACATGTTTCACGCCACGCTGTGTCTGTGTTATAATAGTTATTTGTTCAATCTTGCTTGATGTTTGATATGGTGTATCCCTTTGCCACACACAGACGCACTTCCTGACGCCGAAGCAGCAGAAAGAATTTAAATAAATTGTGACAAAAGGAGAAATCTCTCATAATAAGCAATTTCTCCTATTGACAAAATGTTTTAACTCTATTCTAAAGTTAAATTTTCATTCAAAGGGATTTTCCACATTTCACCCAGTGGGAACAGATTTTAAAATACATACTTATTTCTAAGGCATTAAAAGTGTTGCTCAATTCCAACGTTATTTCGAGATATGGTTGTAGACAGAGGCGTAACTTGGCAATAATCAATGTGTAGGCCGTCTCGTGAGAAAATCAACATTGTGGACTCTGCGTAAAGTATCGACCCGGATCAGCCTAAGCATGACACAGGCGTACCCGGATATACACTTTTCGCCTCCTGTGGATTTTCTGTTTCAGGAAACACTACTCTATCTATCCCAATCCCCTTAGACGGAATGTGTCGGCCGGATCAGTCTGCGCGGACAGCGCAGGCTGATCTGGTCTATACATTACGCAGATGTGTATCGCCGCAGCTGCATTTTGGGGGCATTTATGGAAAAAATGTGTAGGCACGTGCCTTCAGTGCCTAAAGGGAGCTACGCCCCTGGTAGATCAATAAGTATTTTACAACCACGAATCGTCGCTAACATATGTGAAACAAAAGAAGAAGTGTTAATAATGTCTCAGACTAAGATAATCACATTAACGGCTATGACTGTATCGAATAATTTGTTTCGTACGAAGTTAATTTTATACGAATATTTTGTGTTGATCCGCGAATTCGATGATGATGAAGGCTTCAACTCCATTCCACATAGACCACGACACCTACGAGTTGATATATTTTAGGATGCGTAGTTGAATCGTAATCAGTTCGTGAAGTTCTTAACTGATTCGTATATACTCGTAGTCAGTTCTTGCAATTCTTGAGCAATCGGGAATTCGTGGCAAAAGTTCTGAGCTGTGTAAAGTTTTGGACGCGAATTACCGATTCTAAATAAATCGAAGTTAATTCGTAACAAATTCGTAGTGCATTCTTAGGCATAGTTACTGAATCGTAATCGATTCGTAGGCATTTGTAGGTATTCTTTATGCTCCCGCTTCACATACACGGATTGTTCTTACGTGTCCTTACGGATCGTACAAATCAATGGATCCTTACGATTTGGCCACTTTCACGATCAATTTAAGGGTTGTTACGAATTATTACGAGCTATTTACGTTTTTTTACGGATTATTACGAGTTATTACGATGTATTTACGGCAAAATTCCACGATTCGTTACGAGTTGTCGCGGATAACTGCGAGCAACTTACGGGCGTTTTGCGAGCTTTTTACGGATTCTTACGAGTATATTACGGAATGTAACTATTCATCGAAGCTTTTAGGTGTTAGTTACGACCTGTTTACGTGTTGTTACGGGTATTAACGAGTCCTTACGATTATTTGCCAAAATATATATAAATCCTGCAAATCTCAATGTATCATCATTCGACAACTGACATCCAGAATAACAACATGTGACTTCTATGACTTCTTAATAACAACTGAAAATGAAGTTATCGATTTTGAAGCTTTTATTCCTTTCCCCAAATCGTAAACAATATGTAAGAATACGTAAAGTATACGTATCTATTCGTAAAGTACTCGTAAATACACGTTAAGTGTTTTTAAAAACTCGTAACAAACCGTAAAGCCATCGTTACACGACCCGAATGAAATCGCAAACAACATGATAGAACTCGTAATAATCCGTAAACAAATCGTAAAATAACCGTAACGAATCCTAAAAAAATTGTATCGAGTCATTTACAGATTCTTGCGAGCAGGTTACGGATGGTTACGTGTTGTTGCCAGTGGTTTACGATACTTACGGATTGTTACGAGTTATTTACGGAAACATCAACCCGTGGACAATCGTAAGAAGATTTTTGACATGTCAAAAAAAAATGCCTCTCCTTTCACGGACCCTTAAGAGTGTCTGCGAGTTGTGGCGAGTTATTTACGGATACCAGCGAGTTATTTACGGATGCTTGCGATTGACTACGAGTTGGCGATCCGTAAGGACTCGTAAGAAAAATCCGTGTATGTGAAGGGGGTATTACTCATTCAGGGATTCGTGAATTCGTGGCTTGACCGCGAATCGGCTACGAATCTGTCACGAATCCCACGAAAAAAACGCAAGTAGGGGTGATGGCCTTGTTATACATATCTTGAGGGAAAATCCCAATAATTGTTAAGAATAGTCACGAATTCATTTATATTCGTACCTGATTCGTACATGCATTCGTCGTGTTTTTAACTGATTCGTAACTGATTCCTAACGTTCGTGCAGTATTCATAGTAGATTTTGTAAATCGTTGTGAATTCTTGACAATATTCGTGCGAATTCAGCCGAATCCCACGAATATTCGTAACTCTATCGTACCTGTTTCGTAACTGGGTCGTAGAGCGTCACTAATTGGACCAGAACATTTACAAAATTCCACGAATCCTCACGAATCTTAAACTTTACAATTCTTGGCGATTTGATGGATTCGTGGTCCGTGTGGAATAGTAGCATAAGGTTTTCAGGTTCGAATCACGACATCACGATTGATTCTCCCCCATGGTTGTCAAATGTAATTATGGCTGTCATCAATCGTCTTCCATAAAGAAATAATTGGCAGAAATAGTGTACGTTTGAAGATAGAAAGTTAATTCGGAAATATGTTATGTGGAGTACTGATGCGGGAAAGCAAGGTAATGTGAACTGCAATCCGTTATATATCTAAACAAAAAGTATAAAACGGCGTAACACTTCATTTATCCATGTGTGAGAATTGTAGTAATAGCAGCTATTATCTGACCTGTCTAAGGGGAGCCAGGTCCAGAACGACGGAATTATCTCATATAAAGCACGCATTTGTATTATATGAACCCGTGCATGGCGAAATGAGGTACACGGCTGTTTTTAGTGCAGGGTGTATATCAAGATCATGATATGCATCCACAAAGTATGTTCAAGATCTACACTGTTCACATTTTACTTACACAAGTTTGTAGGAAGGTTCTGTCATCTTTCGCATATTCTGATAAAACGGAGCAGATGTACATGCTGATCAGAACATACACTGTGAAGAAATACCAACTTGTACTTGTTCTCATACACTGGCTCATATAATATACTAAATACCTCATTGGCTGCAGTGGTTGTTCCACGATACATGGCCAACCCCGTGATATAAATATCGCCGGGTTCGAAACCCATTCTAGCAATGTTGATATTTGGGATCTTTCAACACACTGTCTGCTGCGCCGATACTAGCAGATAATTGAAAAAACAAGACATCTAACAGTATGTCCTCTGCGTAATGTATCGACCCATATCAGCCTTCGCTTTCCGCGCGCAGACTGATCCGGGCCGACAGTCGAATAGAGGTATAGAGTAATGATTCCTGAAACAGAAAATCCACAGGAGGCGAAAATTGTCCATCTGGGTAAGCCTGCGCGGCATGCTTAAGCTGATGCGGGACGATACGTTACGCAGAGTCTACAATGATGGTGTTTCTCAAAATACCCCCAAAATGCAGCTGCGGCGATAGACATCTGCGTAATGTATCGACCAGATCAGCCTGCGCTTTCCGCGCAGACTGATCCGGCCGACACATTCCGTCTTAGGGGGAAATCCACAGGAGGCGAAAAGTGTATATCCGAGTAAGCCTGTGTGGCATGCTTAAGCTGATCCGGGTCGATACTTTACGCACAGTCCACAATGTTGGTGTTCTCGCGGGACGGCTCACGTGAGTTTTCAACTGAGGCAGCCAATGTGTCACACCTTTTTGATCGAATTCAAAGATAGCCGAACTTCAAATTGCAAGAAGGTCAATCAATATTTACGAATATTTAGTATGTTTTGTCTTACAACTAATTTAGTAGTTCGCTGTCTTTGTTTTATTAAACAGATGCTGTTCACAGCAAACAAAAGGTGGTGCAAAAATACTAGTTTTTTTTCCTGTCGAGTATCCAATTAACTATTTAATTAAAACTACCAAAAGCGTCATTTTCCCTCGATAATCAAACTACTAAAATAACTTTAATTATCTGTATATCCCAGCAATTGTATTACCAGGTACCTTCCTTTGTTATTAACCAACGTGCATCCATATTAAATAGGTCCATGTTCTAACACTGATATCTTCATTGCACTGGGGCAGTTTGTTAACCCTTGTCCTCATATAGACGCTTTCCGACGCCTCTGCAGCAGACGGCTTTTTGAAAACATAATGACAAAAGAAGAAATTGCACAAAACATGCAATTTCTCCTTATGTCACAATGTTTTCAACTTTTAGTCATAGGTTATCCAATCAATTATAGAGATTTTCTATGTTTTGACAAAAAATGTTCAAAGTCGTCTGCTGCAGAATTGTCGTATGAGGGAAAGGGTTAAGTGTAAATAATTACGGATGTACATAAAGTACGATGTCCGTCTCGATGGTGTTGTGGAAGATCGTTCGCATCGGGCGTTGATGGTTGCCTTTAAGCATGAAAGTAACGGCTTCCCATCATTGACGCACATCATTGAAGGGTTACCATTACGACTGAGTCGATACTGTCAGGAGGTTAATGGACCAATAGAAATAGTAACTTATCGTTGAAAAATGTCTTGTTACTATTTTTACTATTTTTACCAAATTGTTACAAACGGTATTTAACACCATGCAAACAAGAACATGTACAATGAATCCGCAGGCAAACTGACCGACGGACGTTTCTAGTCTGGATCTTTACAAGTACGCATAGTCGGTTTTCGTTTGACGTCGGCCAATTGTTACTCTTTTTAGTCTGCAAAATGAGAGAGAGACAATTATAATGGGAGAAAGAGATAGAGAGAGAGAGAGTGTGTGTGTGAGAGAGAAAGAGAGAGAGAGAGAGAGAGAGAGAGAGAGAGAGAGAGAGAGAGAGAAGAGAGAGAGAGAGAGAGAGAGAAGGTGGAGGTAGACAAGAGAGAGAGAGACATATAGAGAAAGACGGAGCGAGAGAGACAGAGACAGAGAGAAAATGACAGAGAGAAAATGAGAGAGAAAAAGTGAGAAAGAGAGAGAGAGAAAGAGAGAGAGAGAGAGAGAGAGAGAGAGACAGAGAGAGAGAAAGAAAGAGATATATAGACAGAGAGTAAGATATACTATATATATATATTATACAGATGAGAGAGAGAGAGAGAGAGAGAGAGAGAGAGAGAGCTGAGAGAGAGAGCGAAAAAGAGAGGAAGGGTGAGAAAGAGACAGAGACAGAGACAGACATAGATAAAGAGACAGAGACAGAGACAGACATAGATAAAGAGACAGAGACAGAGAGACTGATACAGAGAGAGAGAGAGAGATAGACACATTCATGTACATAGAAGGATAGACAGTGATATAAATAAAGAGAGAGAGTGGAAAAAGATAGCGAGAGAGAGTGTGCGTGAGGGGTGAGGAGAGAGAGAGTGTGCGAGAGAGAGTGAGAGAGAGAGAGAGAAAGAGAAGAGAGAGAGAGAGGGGAGGAGAGAGACAGAGAGAGAGATAGCGAGAGAGAGAGAGAGAGAGAGAAGAGAGAGAGAGAGAGAGAGAGAGAGAGAGAAGAGAGAGAGAGAGAGAGAGAGAGATGAGAGAGAGAGAGAGGAGAGAGCGAGAGCGAGAGCGAGAGAGAGAGAGAGAGCGTGAGAGGAGCGAGAGCGAGAGGCGAGAGGAGAGCGAGAGCGAGAGCGAGAGCGAGAGCGGAGAGCGAGAGCGAGAGCGAGGAGCGAGAGCGAGAGAGGAGAGAGAGAGAGAGAGGAGAGAGAGCGAGAGAGGAGAGAGAGAGAGAGAGAGAGAGAGAGAGAGGAGAAAAAGTACTGCTTTGTTTTAATGAAAGAAGAATGGTTGAGTGCGTTAGTACCTGACGCGCAAATGTGGCTGAATGCCGCTTTATATCCAGAAAGACACGCAAATCTGTCCCCTAGGGGATCCTTGTTACGAAGTCAAGTCTCGCAAATCAGTCTGTCTGTTAACGAGCGATCAATCCTCCGACAGTGTCAACATGCCGTTTGTTTTCACAGTATCGCTCGATCTGAACTAGTCGTCTGAAATTCCCTGTATACTTGATTTCTCTGACTATTAGTCTGCTATTCGTCACCGTTAAAACTAAAGTGTATATGTATGTGGTATGTTGGGCAAACTTGCCATTTTTCTTGTACAAAGAATATATTATCTATTCTTCATACATAGTTCTTGAATATGCCCCAAAATATAGGTGGTGAATCGTTTTCCTTGTTTGATCCTTTTGGGTGCTTGGTGCGGGGACGTATTCGTAACAAATAGGAGATAGATACCCGCATCCAGCTCAACATGTCGTCCCCACATACAGATGCATTCATCTGCAGAAGACGTGATTTGACAATAGTGTGGCAAAAAGATAAAAAAAAATTTAAATCAAATTCTCGTTTTGCCAAAACGTTTCCAACTATATTCAATTATTAATTTGCCTTTAAAAAAGAGTATTCATATGGTTGCCTAGATGTTTCTTTAACCCATTACTTCACACAGGCGACATTTGACGCCTGCTGTTGCAGACGACTTTTGAAAACATTGCAATAAAAGGTGAAATTGCCTCAAAACGAGCAATTTAACCTTTTATTGCAATATTTTCAACTCTTTATCAATATAAATCGTTCAGTTTTCTAGATAGTTGAAATTATTCGTCTGATGATTGTAAAGCAGACGACCTTTGAAAATTCATGCGAAGTAATGGGTTAAAGTCGTTCGATGCGGATGTATTGTATGCCGGGAAGGATATAACGCGACTTAAAATAACATTGACGTACACGTATACCGACATACATAACGTTCAGTCATATTTCCCGAGAATGTGGACCAAGATCAGCATGCAGTCGAATCCTGGTATAGACTGTTCGAGACTTATGTATCCATATGTTGTAAAATTTACTCCATTTATATGTAGGAACAATGCAACCATCGTCATTCACCTTCCCCAAAGGGGCCTTAATAGTATATTATTATATTTTAGAAAGTTAGTCAGTTACCTTCGACAAAATGGAAATGTAGAGTACATGTGCTATACAACCAATCAGCAAAGGTATACGTGTGTTTGTTCGATGTTTTATGCCACTTTCAACAGTGTTGCAGTAATAGCTTGGCGTTTCTTGAGTAAGTAACCAGTATTAACCCATTACTTCACACAGACGACAGTTAACGCCTGCTCTTGCAGACGTCTTTTGAAAACATTGCAATAAAAAGGTGAAATTGCTCAAAACGAGCAATTTCACGTTTTATTGCAATATTTTCAACTCTTTATTAAAATAATCATTTCAGTTTCCTAGATTGGTGAAATTGTTCGTTTGATGATTGTAAAGCAGACGAACTATGAAAAGCCATGTGAAGTAATGGTTTAATGGCCAGTTTACCCCTTTATTCAGCTGATCAGACTAACGTTGTATTCTACATGGAGTGGTGAAATGAACACTCAATAAGGAAGAAAATCTAAAGCAATTAAAGTTTCAATTGCATTGTGTGAACTTAAATTTGTCATCCATTGGCATTGAACAGTAATAATACGGTGGGGGAATTCTTGAACCCTCCCCCCCCCCCCCCCCCCCCCCCCCCCCCCGCACCCTTTTCCCATATACAGATGCTTTATACAACCTCTGCAGCCTATGGTAAATTCCCCCTTTGTCACAATGTTTTTAGAAATTATTTAATAACTGTTCTGATTGTTATAGACAGTTACCATATATTTTACATAATGTTTTCAAAGTTGTTTGCTGCAGATTTTCTTGAATGTGGGGAAATCTTAGTTACATTTTCAATCGGTTCATTTGAGAACTTATTCTTACATAAAAAAGGTTCATCTGACATTGTCCATTACATCTCTTTTAATATCAGAAATAAAAAACATATAAATACTTCTGGCATTGTCCTTTAAATATTAATTAGTATCCGAAATGCAAAAGAAGGACTGCTGACATTATTCTCTTGAAATCATTTAATATCAGAATTAAAAAAAAAAGAAACTTTGATTCAGAGTTTGTCCTTTGGAAATAATTTAATACCAGAAAAAAATATACTTCAGACCATATCCTTTAGATATAATTTAATATCAGAAATGTCCTTGAGATATAATTTAATATCAATAATGAAAACAAATACATCAGAAATTGCCCTTTAGTAATATATTAATATCCGGAATTACATCAGACATTGTCCTTTTAGATATCATTTAATATCAGAAAAGAAATAATGAATATTTCAAGTGTAGTGTTTTTCAAATACGAAATTCATCAATCCAATCTTTGTCCGATTGTGGGAAACCATCGCTATTCAATGGGTTTGATCATGCAATATTATTGCCCCACCATTGTAATGGCATGCTGGTTCTGATATTTTTTCTCAGCCGATTCACTTTTGAACCCTTTCCCACACACAAACGATTTCGCCGCAGACGACTTTAAAAAACATCTGTACTGAAATTATGGAAAATCTGTAATAAATGAAACTATAGTTATCGAATTGATGTTGAAAACATTGTGGCAAAAGGAGAAATTGCTCATTATGAGCAATTTCTCATTTTGTCACAAATATTTTCAAAAGTCGTCTGCTGCAGATATAACCAAATGCTGCTGCAGGTTGGAAAATCGTTAATGCGATATTTCATCCCTCTGCCACTGTTTTTACCGTCTCTTCGTGACGAGTAAAATTAGGAATTATCTGCTATGAAAAGTGTTCTAGGAATATGTTTTTTTGTAAAAGACTTGATAAAGAAGAGTGGAACCGTATCTTTGTTAGCACTCATTAAAACGTATGCTGTGAGTACTCACTGTGACGATTCTTTTGAGTAACAACAACGTAGGTTTTGAGTTAAAACAACGTAGGTTTTGAGTTACAACAACGTAGGTTTTGAGTAACAACAACGTAGGTTTTGAGTAACAACAACGTAGGTTTTGAGTAACAACAACGTGTGTTTTGTGTAACAACAACGTAGGTTTTAAGTAACAACAACGTAGGTTTTGAGTAACAACAACGTAGGTTTTGAGTTACAACAACGTAGGTTTTGAGTAACAACAAAGTAGGTTTTGAGTTACAACAACGTAGGTTTTGAGTAACAACAACGTAGGTTTTGGGTAACAACAACGTAAGTTTTGAGTAACAACAACGTAGGTTTTGAGTAACAACAACGTAAGTTTTGAGTAACAACAACGTAACGTAGGTTTTGAGTAACAACAACGTAGGTTTTGAGTAACAACAACGTAGGTTTTGAGTAACAACGTAAGTTTTGAGTAACAACAACGTAGGTTTTGAGTAACAACAACGTAGGTTTTGAGTAACAACAACGTAGGTTTCTAGTAACAACAACGTAGGTTTTGAGTTACAACATCGTAGGTTTTGAGTAACAACAACGTAGGCTTTGAGTAACAACAACGTAGGTTTTGAGTAACATCAACCTAGGTTTTGAGTTACAACATCGTAGGTTTTGAGTAACAACAACGTAGGCTTTGAGTTACAACAACGTAGGTTTTGAGTAACATCAATGTAGGTTTTGAGTAACAACAACGTAGGTTTTACAACGTAGGTTTTGAGTAACAACAACGTAGGTTTTGAGTAACAACAAAGTAGGTTTTGAGTAACAACAACATAGGTTTTGAGTAACAACAACGTAGGTTTTCAGTAACAACAACGTAGGTTTTCAGTAACAACAAAGTAGGTTTTCAGTAACAACAACGTAGGTTTTGAGTAACAACAACGTAGGTTTTGAGTAACAACAACGTAGGTTTTCAGTAACAACAACGTAGGTTTTCAGTAACAACAAAGTAGGTTTTCAGTAACAACAACGTAGGTTTTGAGTAACAACAACGTAGGTTTTACAACGTAGGCTTTGAGTAACAACAACGTAGGTTTTGAGTAACAACAACGTAGGTTTTGGGTAACATCAACGTCGGTTTTGAGTTACAACATCGTAGGTTTTGAGTTAAAACAACGTAGGTTTTAAGTAACAACAACGTAGGTTTTGAGTAACAACAACGTAGGTTTTGAGTTACAACAACGTAGGTTTTGAGTAACAACAAAGTAGGTTTTGAGTTACAACAACGTAGGTTTTGAGTAACAACAACGTAGGTTTTGGGTAACAACAACGTAAGTTTTGAGTAACAACAACGTAGGTTTTGAGTAACAACAACGTAAGTTTTGAGTAACAACAACGTAACGTAGGTTTTGAGTAACAACAACGTAGGTTTTGAGTAACAACGTAAGTTTTGAGTAACAACAACGTAGGTTTTGAGTAACAACAACGTAGGTTTTGAGTAACAACAACGTAGGTTTCGAGTAACAACAACGTAGGTTTTGAGTTACAACATCGTAGGTTTTGAGTAACAACAACGTAGGCTTTGAGTAACAACAACGTAGGTTTTGAGTAACATCAACCTAGGTTTTGAGTTACAACATCGAGGGTTTTGAGTAACAACAACGTAGGCTTTGAGTTACAACAACGTAGGTTTTGAGTAACATCAATGTAGGTTTTGAGTAACAACAACGTAGGTTTTACAACGTAGGTTTTGAGTAACAACAAAGTAGGTTTTGAGTAACAACAAAGTAGGTTTTGAGTAACAACAAAGTAGGTTTTGAGTAACAACAACGTAGGTTTTGAGTAACAACAACGTAGGTTTTCAGTAACAACAACGTAGGTTTTCAGTAACAACAAAGTCGGTTTTGAGTAACAACAACGTAGGTTTTGAGTAACAACAACGTAGGTTTTACAACGTAGGCTTTGAGTAACAACAACGTAGGTTTTGAGTAACAACAACGTAGGTTTTGGGTAACATCAACGTCGGTTTTGAGTTACAACATCGTAGGTTTTGAGTTAAAACAACGTAGGTTTTGAGTAACAACAACGTAGATTTTGGGTAACAACAACGTAGGTTTTGGGTAACAACAACGTAGGTTTTGGGTAACAACAACGTAGGTTTTGGGTAACAACAACGTAGGTTTTGGGTAACAACAACGTAGGTTTTGAGTAACAACAACGTAGGTTTTACAACGTAGGTTTTACAACGTAGGTTTTGAGTAACAACAACGTAGGTTTTACAACGTAGGTTTTGAGTAACAACAACGTAGGTTTTGAGTAACAACAACGTAGGTTTTGATTAACATCAACGTATGTTTTGAGTAACAACGACGTAGGTTTTGAGTTACAACGACGTAGGTTTTGAGTAACAACAACGTAGATTTTACAACGTAGGTTTTACAACGTAGGTTTTACAACGTAGGTTTTACAACGTAGGTTTTGGGTAAGAACAACGTAGGTTTTGAGTAACAACAACGTAGGTTTTGAGTAACAACAACGTAGGTTTTGAGTAACATCAACGTAGATTTTGAGTAACAACGACGTAGGTTTTGAATAACAACAACGTAGGTTTTACAACGTAGGTTTTGAGTAACAACAACGTAGGTTTTGAGTAACAACAAAGTAGGTTTTGAGTAACAACAACGTAGGTTTTGAGTAACAACAACGTAGGTTTTCAGTAACAACAACGTAGGTTTTCAGTAACAACAAAGTAGGTTTTCAGTAACAACAACGTAGGTTTTCAGTAACAACAACGTAGGTTTTACAACGTAGGCTTTGAGTAACAACAACGTAGGTTTTGAGTAACAACAACGTAGGTTTTGGGTAACATCAACGTCGGTTTTGAGTTACAACATCGTAGGTTTTGAGTTAAAACAACGTAGGTTTTGAGTAACAACAACGTAGGTTTTGGGTAACAACAACGTAGGTTTTGGGTAACAACAACGTAGGTTTTGGGTAACAACAACGTAGGTTTTGGGTAACAACAACGTAGGTTTTGAGTAACAACAACGTAGGTTTTGAGTAACAACAACGTAGGTTTTACAACGTAGGTTTTACAACGTAGGTTTTGAGTAACAACAACGTAGGTTTTACAACGTAGGTTTTACAACGTAGGTTTTGAGTAACAACAACGTAGGTTTTACAACGTAGGTTTTACAAGGTAGGTTTTACAATGTAGGTTTTGAGTAACAACAACGTTGGTTTTGAGTAACATCAACGTATGTTTTGAGTAACAACGACGTAGATTTTGAGTAACAACGACGTAGGTTTTGAGTAACAACAACGTAGGTTTTACAACGTAGGTTTTACAACGTAGGTTTTACAACGTAGGTTTTGGGTAAGAACAACGTAAGTTTTGAGTAACAACAACGTAGGTTTTGAGTAACAACAACGTAGGTTTTGAGTAACATCAACGTAGGTTTTGAGTAACAACGACGTAGGTTTTGAGAAACAACGACGTAGATTTTGAGTAACAACGACGTAGGTTTTGAGTAACAACAACGTAGGTTTTGAGTAACAACGACGTAGGTTTTGAGTAACAACGACGTAGGTTTTGAGTAACAACGACGTAGGTTTTACAACGAAGGTTTTGAGTAACAACAACGTAGGTTTTGAGTAACAAAAACGTAGGTTTTGAAGGTCAAATAAGGATTTAAGAACGTGGAAAACGTCCCTATCTAGAGCTATTGATTGTCAGTTATATCCTGAAACATGCGAGTTTAACTTTGCCACACAGTTGAAACATTGTTGAAATGGGAGAAATTTTCATTTTGAACAATTTATGTTTTACCGCATTTTGCAAAGGTTTCTATGGTCGTCTTTATCAGGGATATTTTTTTTGCTGAGTCGATTTTATTAAAAATTGATCAATGTTATTATATAACCTGTGGTAAGGATTCTAATAAACGCTTTAATACGTCAAGTGTTTTTCGAAGTAATGCCGCTTCCGTGATGTAGCGGGTGATCGCGGATTGACCACCAGCATGGTCATACGAAATATTTTTAAAAATGGAAGTAATGAATTTTACTCCTTTGCGCTCATAATGTGGGGTTAGCAATACGACTGATTATCTGACGTCAGGATAAAAGGAGCAGAAGAACTGGTAACTTACCCGGAAAAATTAAAATTATTAAAAGCGAAGAAAATGACATACATATAAGATCTGACATGAGTTTTCATTTCATATAAAGTTTTGATATACAAGTTCAAGAAATGTGTTATTAAGCGAGACTTTGGCGAGCTTCATAACACATTTCTTGGACGAGATTAATAACTGACAACTCATGTCAGATTCTTTTTTATCACATGACGAAACACAAAAGGAAAATCGGTGTTTCGCTGTCAGAAAAATAGACCCAACATGTTATACTTAATAAACTGTCAACTAATCACACAAACAAATATTTTTATGACGATAATGGTCCTTTTACATCGTCCATCTTTCGCGACACTTGTGTTTACCGGATACACGTTCTCAGCCATTTTGTAAACATTAGCGGATTAATACAGAAATAGTGATTCGGTCATGTTATATTACACGTGTGACATGTAAAGAAATACGTAGTAATGGGTATATTAGTTCGGATACAAGCATTGTCATGTGATAAAAATGGTCGACATGCTACTCTTTGTTCTACCAGTTACCTTTAACTTTTTCGCTGCCGAAGACAATATCGAGGTTTTTGCAAACAATACAGATTCAGGTGAGTCAGCTAGTAACGAGCTGTCTCACCTGAAATGAGCATTATTTGCTTTTTCGTTATCAAAATAGTCCAAAACTTTTATCACATGAGAAATGGAGACGCCCGATTTTGAGCAGGGAAGAGTCCACTTTTAACAATTCGGCGCTGAAAGAGTTAATGAATTGCATTACAAATATTATAGATTTATCACTTTCGGACATACAGACGCTTTCTGACTCCTCTGTAACAGACGACTTTTGAAATCACTGTATTACACGGAGAAATGGCTCATCATTTCATATGAGCCGTCCCGCGAGAAACCCAACAATATGGCATCTGCCTCATGTATCGACCCAGATCAGCCTGCGCTGTCCGCACAGACTGATCCGGGCCGACAAATTCCGTCTCAGGGGGATACAGGTATAGAGTAATGATTCCTGAAACAGAACATCGACAGGATCCGAAAAGTGTCTGAACGGATAGGCCTGCGCGGCATGCTTAGACTGAGCCGGGTCGATACTTTTCGAAGAGTCCACAATGTTGGTTTTCTCGCGGGACGGATCATATAAGGATCAAATTCTCCTTTTGCCACACTGTTTTCAACTCTTTTTCCAATAATCATAATTTCATTATAGAGAGTTTCCATGTATTTGCCAAGACGTTGAAGGTTCTCAAAGACGTCTGCTGAAGATTTGTTGTATGTGGTAAAGGCTTAAATGTTTGTTGACGTAACCAGGTAAACACGTGACAATAGTTGTAATTGGTTATTCGATACTACTCTCAGATCGAGATAATTGCACCGGATTCAAACATTTTCCACCAAGATACCTGAATCAGTCTCTGACGTCATTTTATTAATTATTGACGTTTTCTAAGTGACAGCCTTTCAGCACCTTTTCCTTGTCTTACTCGTACTATGAAATTGTCTATAACGTTAACGCACACATCCTGGCTGATTTCCTTAACTTCCCGTCTGATATTTGTCAACAACATTTTAGTGTCCTCGGGATTAGGTCTGTATACAACCGACTTCAGGTAGCACAGAGAAAATAGTGGCAAGGGGGCAAGGGTTGAGATCAGGACTGAGTGCGGGCCACTACAGTTATTATAGTATGTATACAAGTTCCCTGTGTTATATCTTATGCTGGCTTTTCAACAAAATATATATTTTTCAATTATGCAAGTACGATTCTTTTTTTAAAGTGGTATTAAGGGCTTTACCCCCATTTGGGCTGAAGAGTGTGGTTCTAGTACGACTGACTTGTTGATTACAGGATAAACGGACCACTGGTTAAGCCGGAAACGACATGAACAATTGTTTGAAGCATTTTTAAAACATCAAAGAAACAAGCGTATATAGTTGTCATTGACATTCTGTCATGCATTCTTTTGTCAACGGTCATTGAGGTGTTGATTTGCGAATATCGAACAATATTTCGTTTAGTTTAAAACACTTAAACATTATAAATAAACAAGAAATTTACTTATCCTCGGATAATGTCTTCGCGCCGACTTATTTTCAAAGTAACATAAACAAACACATTAAGGTATCGAGTGCTTGACGTGAAACGGTTGTAACTAAAATTGGTATTTTTTTACCAAGGTTATTTACCTCGCCATAAAGTCTTTATAAGCATTAAATCATTTTTCTTGGTAAACAATGGAAATTTAGGTGCCATTGCTCGGTCTGAGCAATGGCACCTTAATTTGCATTGTTTACAAAGGGGTCAAAATTGCCCCTAAACCAGGGTTTTCAAAATAGGTTTTGAGTTACAACCGTTTCACGCTAAGCCCTCGGTATGTGTCATGCCTTGCACACCGTCCCTTATCATTGGAATCTTTGTTAGAGTTCACAATCGAACATGCTGATTTTAATTAGCTCTTCGATAATTTCCAGCAACCAAGATAATTACACAAGATAAAAAAACAATTCCTTGGTCTATACCGCGTGAGCGTTAAAACAATTATTTCTGTCTTTATCCAAACCCTTTTCCTCATACTCAGTGTGTGTATACCACGTGACTTTTGACCTCATATTTGCATGGTCAGACAGCAATTATTGCTCTTGATAATAATGTAAAAACAATGGTAACATTTTTTATTCCTTCACCATTTTTAATGAAACATGGCGCAGTCTACGCCGCTTACAGTGTCCTATCTCCGGTTGTTTACAGAAGTTTGATTGGTGGTCTATTTTTTTCAAACACTTCGACGAACCTGTTGTCAAAATCCAGTTTTGATAATGCTCCGGGTGTCGGCGATATTAATACATTTTGAGAAAAGGTTCATCGAAGTGTTTGAAGAAACTAAACCACTAATCAAACTCCGTTGAAAAAACGGAGATAGGGCTCTCTGTAAGCGGCGTAGACTGCGCCATGTTTCATTAAAAATGATGAAGAAATAAAATAGTTACCTTTGTTTTTAATTCTAAACCGAAGTAAAATAGTTCTGTCCACCGTAGCATTTGTGACGTCAAAGTCACGTGGTATACACACACTCATACTGACGTTTTCTGACGCATGACGGGCTGACGACTTTTGAAAGTTTAATTCCCGAAGAGTCGCCCGATTTTTAACATGGAAGAGTTAATTACAGGAAAGACAGCGCTGAAAGGGATAAGAGCTGAATTCGCCGTGGATTACTTTTCGACTGAATGAGTTCGGACATGCAATAATGATATTAAACCCGTGGGAAGACGTGTGAACTATGGCTTGTTCCAGTTTTTTCGTCATTAACTCTTTCAGCGCCAAAGGCAATATTCAGGGTTTTGCAAACAATGCTGATTCAGGCGAGTCAGCTCGTAACGAGCTGTCTCACCTGAAATCAGCATTGTTTGCCATTTAGTTATCAAAATAGTCCAAAATTGTATTATATGAGAAATGGAGACGCCCGATTTTGAACATTGAAGAGTCTACTTTAAACAATTCGGCGCTGAAAGAGTTAACACGGCCTCTGCAACTATCGTCTATTATTTAATGACTCCTAATCTAGTCAAGTCGCGATAGCACGGTCGGTAGCGACGCGGGCTGCTAATCCAGGAGTTGCGTGCTCTAACCCAAGCTCATATTCGCTAGCAAATGCTAAATCGGTATATTATAATTCTCATAAGTAATACTGTGAATGAAATGGACGAATTACTCTTGGATTGCGAAGAGAAACACAGTCAGTCACCTTTCCGATGTTTGGCAAAATATTAAAAATGGAGAACAAAGACAGATTTATATCAAACTGTTATTAAAGGCAAGTTCACACCGTTGATCTGGTCTCTTGTTTTCAAAGGCAGGTTTTCAATTGTAAGAACCTCCTCTGTGGTGTAGTAGCAGAGCGTACTCCTCGGTGGTGTAGTAGCAGAGTGTACTCCTCGGTGGTGTAGTAGCAGAGCGTACTCCTCGGTGGTGTAGTAGCAGAGTGTACTCCTCGGTGGTGTAGTAGCAGAGCGTACTCCTCGGTGGTGTAGTAGCAGAGTGTACTCCTCGGTGGTGTAGTAGCAGAGCGTACTCCTCGGTGGTGTAGTAGCAGAGCGTACTCCTCGGTGGTGTAGTAGCAGAGCGTACTCCTCGGTGGTGTAGTAGCAGAGCGTACTCCTCGGTGGTGTAGTAGCAGAGCGTACTCCTCGGTGGTGTAGTAGCAGAGCGTACTCCTCGGTGGTGTAGTAGCACAGTGTACTCCTCGGTGGTGTAGTAGCAGAGCGTACTCCTCGGTGGTGTAGTAGCAGAGCGTACTCCTCGGTGGTGTAGTAGCAGAGCGTACTCCTCGGTGGTGTAGTAGCAGAGTGTACTCCTCGGTGGTGTAGTAGCAGAGCGTACTCCTCGGTGGTGTAGTAGCAGAGTGTACTCCTCGGTGGTGTAGTAGCAGAGTGTACTCCTCGGTGGTGTAGTAGCAGAGCGTACTCCTCGGTGGTGTAGTAGCAGAGCGTACTCCTCGGTGGTGTAGTAGCAGAGCGTACTCCTCGGTGGTGTAGTAGCAGAGCGTACTC
The DNA here is from genome assembly GCA_031761405.1 of Serripes groenlandicus. Taxonomy (NCBI): domain Eukaryota; kingdom Metazoa; phylum Mollusca; class Bivalvia; order Cardiida; family Cardiidae; genus Serripes; species Serripes groenlandicus. Next base: position 130,397,699 of record JASEVX010000002.1, on the reverse strand, counting down.
CTCGGTGGTGTAGTAGCAGAGCGTACTCCTCGGTGGTGTAGTAGCAGAGCGTACTCCTCGGTGGTGTAGTAGCACAGTGTACTCCTCGGTGGTTTAGTAGCAGAGCGTACTCCTCGGTGGTGTAGTAGCAGAGCGTACTCCTCGGTGGTGTAGTAGCAGAGCGTACTCCTCGGTGGTGTAGTAGCAGAGCGTACTCCTCGGTGGTGTAGTAGCAGAGTGTACTCCTCGGTGGTGTAGTAGCAGAGCGTACTCCTCGGTGGTGTAGTAGCAGAGTGTACTCCTCGGTGGTGTAGTAGCAGAGCGTACTCCTCGGATGTGGGCGGTCGCGGGTTCGATCCCCGGCCGAGTCATACCAAAGACTTAAACAATGGTAGTTATTGCTGGCCTTCTTGGCGCTGAGGGTTGTATGATTAGCATTACGACATGACTGGTTAATCTCAGACTAAATAGACTAGTAGTACTGGTAACTTACCCAGAAAAACGCCATGATATAACTGAACAATTGTTGAAAGCGGCGTAAAGCACCGAAAAATCAATCAACAATTTCTATGATTCGTTTAGCACCGTAATGGACATTAAGTTCGAATCAAAGTACCATTACATAAAGTATGACTGACTCGCGCTGGTGTCAGGATAAATGGACCAGTAATACTGGTAACCTACTAAGGAAACGTCGAGATATAACAGAAACATTGTTGAATACGGGGTAAAATAACATACAAGCACACACAAACAACTACATAAATGATGTTAAGTTAGACGTCACATTCTCAAATCATCATCCTCTTCTGAACAGAATTAAAGTACTTGTAAAACACTTGGTTGACTAATTAGCGATCAACCGAACTGTAACAAGATTTTACTGGTAAGATTCACCGGCAAATCATGGACTCCGTTGGTTATAGAAACCATCACCTAGCTATTTGTTTGAAGAAAGTGACTCATGGGAAAAAATAGTGAGGCCACGCAAACGTTTTTTTTTTTATCTTAAGCAGAAATCTTGATTACAGGAAATTGTGGAAGAACTCATTACAAAAAACGTCGTCATGGTCGATCGTCAACTACAATAAGCGTCCAATTTCAAAATGAATTTTATGTAATGTAAATGATGCATGGAACAATGCTTTTCTAAGAATGTTTCATTTTTTGGAATGTCTAGAATAAATTAGTCGAGTTCCGGGATAACCAACCTTAGTATATTCGTGATAAGTAGAGATGTTTTTCCTTCGATCATTAGGTCCTTTAAATGTTATTCTATTCGCGATGACATAATAAAGGTTGTTGCTGTTCCTCAACATATTGTTACTGTGTACCTTTTACATTTGATATACCAAACATTTCTAGTTAATCATTGTTCTGACATACTGTATAGATATATATTTATTTACTTTTGTCTAAGCCATAAGCTTCCACTTTGTAAATGGCCATAGACAAATTTTGTCGATATTTGCCAATAAAGAAATGGATATTTAAGAAAACCATAAGTCCTAAAATATTAAATTTCATTTTGCTACACTTCAATGGACCCTGACAAACTTAAATTAGTCTGGGACCCAGGGTTCGCAGCAAATTGAATTACTGAAAGTCGAGATTAGTTTTCATCAATGCATCTGGCGATTTGGGTATGATAAAGATCGATATATATCTGTTTTCTTTTTTTCTATAAATATATATATATATATATATAACAAAGAAAAACAACTATACCACATACATATGCTCTAACAAGTTCATATTGTCAATCAGAGAGCATAGAAGTCATTTACAAAGTTGCTCAATTGATATCATCTTCAAACTGGAATTAAGCCACAGCTAAAGCTAAAGCTGCTTAATGTTTTGTGTCCACATAGAACTTCAGTAAAACCTGTGTTTAAAGACCACACACGGGAAGCGAACAATTTGATCTTTGTTCACAGGAGGTTTTTAATTGTAAGGTCATTTATACAAAAGAAAAATATGCGAGAAACTAAAAGCATGGTCGCTAAAGACAGATAATTGCTATTCAAAGGTGGTATTTAGTACAGGTTCGACTGTATATGTTTCTCTTGACAAAAGAACAGAAATATAAGACCAAAAATGTATAATGACCCTGTAACGGATAGTAAAAAAGATCCCGGATGACTAGACTCGGTTCATTGTAGAATCAAATGGAATAACAAATCGTTGTGAATAATAGGAGGGAGTGGATTTGAATGGAGAATAAAAACGCACTTTTTATTACTACTTGAAAGCTTTTTGAGCTCCTTAACTGTTCCGCAAATCGCATTTGCAATATTGACATGTATTGCTTCTAAGACATGAAATGTGTTTCGTCTATGGGGATCATGAATATTGCATACCATCGTAAACTGACAATTGCGTAAACTGGCCTTAATTAATACATACATTATGAAACAATGACAAAGACATTGTTCTGTGAATATGTGGACTAAAAAATCTAGTGGTTGCGGGGAATGCATGACGACCTATGCGTTGATGTTAGGAAAACTAGCATCACTTGTATTTTACAAAAAACCGGAGCTATATCTTAGTCACTGTCTAAACATAAACCAAGCAAACATACACATCTTAACAGTATACTACTTTCATATTTGAAACATTACACCTCTTTGAATATGTGGATTAAATCATCCAGTCAGAAAATGTGAAATCTTTAATTAATTAGATATTACTAAAGGCGTCTCAGTAGAGTAATGGTTAGACTGTCCGTCACCAAAGCGGGAGGTCAGGGTGAGATTCCATATAGTCATTACAAATATTTTGAATAGGGTAGAAGTATATTTTCTCCTTGTCGCTCATGGTTGCGGGGAAAGCATGAATACTGTTTGAGCAATTTCTTCTTTTGTCACTGTGTTCAAAAATCCGTCTAATGCAGAGGCGTCAGAAAGCGTCTATATGAGAGAAGGAGTTAAGAACGCCGTGAACGGGATCGAGCCCGGAACGCTTAACATCAACAACGCCAGATTGGGTTGAATGGAAACGTTAGCAGGATGTGTTTTGATTGGTTGAACTGTACTAGCTTAGTCGATAACGATTGGGCTATAGATCCAGTGTTCTGAGTTCAGACGCGGCCATTTATTCTCGTTGATTGACGAAACGGCATTGTGACTAGCGTCTTTTGTATTATATTTATGGAATAAACGTATGTGTTAAGAAAAGTAGCAAGATATATTAGAAAATGCTGTGTATAGATCCAAGACATACACGGTTCGGGTCGTAGTGATATAACTAAAACACTACGGCAATCCATCATATTCCAATACAGCTATTACTTATCTTCTCTTACTTGGCTTATGTTATGTTTACAGGTACAAGTAGTTGATATGAACAAGATAATGAACTGTAAAAAATATGATGATTGGACACAGAAATAAACTTTCAGCAGCGCATAATTTTATAAACCTTGTTGAATTTCTCTAACTTGGCTTATGTAACGTTTAAAGGTATACAACAAGTTGATATGGACACTATAATTAACTGTAAAAAAGACTATAATTGGAGTCAGAAAAATACTTTCAGCAGTTCATAAATCTATCGCACTTGGCTTCTGTAACGTACAATTCGTTGATATGAACAGGATAACGTACTGTACTAATGATGATGATTGGACACAGAAATATACTTTAAGCAACCCAGGGCAAAAGGGGTTCTTATAGTGTCAGCATACAATGTTAACGCATGCGCACAGTCTCTCTTGCATGTTCTCAGTCCGCCCACATTTAGATAAAATAAACATGTACGAAATGGTTAATGGCTATTTTCAATCCCATGCTCGTTAATTTCATGCGATAACAGGGGGAAGGGGTGCAAACAGACTCAAATTTAGGAATTCGCCATCACCAAGTGGTTATTGTGAGAGTTAGGATACTCTGTCCTACATTTATGGCGGTCGTCATGGTGACTTACTCTTTGGCCGCAAAGCGCATTTCCCCATCCTAATACTTGTTAGTCACCCAGGGAACCATGGATATGCGTATTGTCGTCATGGCATCACAGAAACTCTGTTGAAAAAGACGTTAAATCCCAATAAATATATATACAAATGAACAAGACCCCGTTTTGGCCCGACAAGAGTCGTTTATTACTGCAGAGGTCCAGATAAGGAGGTGTACTCAGCTCTTTTTCCCACAATTTCTCTCTTATTATTAAACCGAGACGATTCTTTTCAGTACCCACAACATAGGGTTAGTGGAACAAATAAGGGTTTTAGATCATGCAAAAACGCCCCTTATCTAGAGCTCTGATTTAGGTGTCTACACGTCCTGTACAATAATAAAGAGAAAAGTGTTTTCTTTATCGCGATAACGTTATTGAATTTGTCTGCTTCAATGTTCCTGTTTGTACTGTCGCAGATTCATAGAGATATGATTGGTTCCTAATTGATTTATATCATACAGTCTTACTCGCCTATATTCTCGTCAATAATGCGTCTCTGAATAACCTCGCTCATTGTTACCATTGTTACCCACAGTGTCTAAGCGCAGGCATTTTATCTGCCTCTACAGCAGACGACTTTTCGGAGTAAAATGTGGCAAAAGGAGAAATTGCTCTTACATTTAAAACCCTTTTCCACATATAACAAATCTGCAGCAGACAACTTTTCAGAGAAAAAATGTGGCAAAAGGCGAAATTGCTCTAAATCCTTTTCCACATATAACGAATCTTCAGCATACGACTTTTCGTAGAAAAATGTGGCAATAGGCGAAATTGCTTTTAATCCTTTCCCACGTATAACAAATCTGCAGCATACGACTTTTCGGAGAAAAATGTGGCAAAAGGCGAAATTGCTTTTAATCCTTTCCCACGTATAACAAATCTGCAGCTGACAACTTTTCGCAGAAAAATGTGGCAAAAGGCGAAATTTCTCTTAAATTCAGCAGACGACTTTAAAAAACTTACCCGCACCAAATTGGAAACTCCCTGTAAATGAAAGTAGAATATTTTGAAAACATGGAGACAAAAGGAGAAATTGCTGGTTTTGAGCAATTTCTTCTATAGTCGCTATGTTTTTAAAAAGCCCACTGCTGAAAGCAGAAGCGTCAGAAAGCGTCTCTATGAGGTAAAGGGTTAAACAGCAAATTCTCATATTTAGCCACACTATTTTCAACTTTATTCAACAGTTAAACACTCGAACATTGAGACCTTTGACGTTTTTGCCAATATGTTAACAAAAGTCGCCAGCAGTAGACGTGTGGTATCTGGGAAAGGGTTAACATCAAATCTGGTTCGCGAAAGTCAGGAAAATGCACGATTAGGTGAACTAACCGGCCTTGATATTAAATAGATTTTGTTGAAAGTGGCGTTCAACTCCTGTCAATCAACCATTAAATCAACCAAATATTGTAACTATCATGATGCTATATGTGGTCACAGTGCAATGCTAAATTGGTGTTCTTCTTGAAACTTCAAAATACCTAATATGGTGTGTTGCAAGTCGCGCTCAACTCCTGCCAATCAACCATTAAATCAACCAAATATTGTTAGTATCATCACGATTGATTGATTGATTGATTGATTGATTGATTGATTGATTGGGGTTTAACGCCGTTTTTAACAATTTATTAGTTATATCACGGCAGCCAGTTCACCTACTCATGCATTTCCTGGTTTTCTCACACCAGTACTCAATACAAAAATCTTCCCAAGCAACTGGCTGCTTTTCCACATAGACTTAGCCCATTGGTGAAAGACGAATGACGCATGTCGCAATGACTTTTGTCAATCGTTGGATAGAAAGTTGGCCGAGCCTTATCATGACGATAAGTGGTCAAGTGCAATGTTAAATTGGGGTTCTTCTTGAAACTTCAAAATACCTCATATGGTTTGTTGTATATTTCTTCCACTTATTAAAGCCGCTGGCAAAACAACTCCATAATTACTTAACCGCTATAATGCTTTTATGTTTTGGACACCTTTAAGCAATACTTTTTTTCCCACAAAAATACATGATACAATAATGGTTTTGTTTTTCCTGTTTGTTTTCTTTTAAAGTGAAACTTTTGAAAATTCTCAATCTCAAAAATGACTGTCCGGTTAGAAAATATTGTCACAGAGGTATGTGCTACTGCGGTTTATAGTCATCAACATGGCACCCTTGTTTTCTGAAAAAGAGAACAATATCAGATAGCGTTCAGAATTCGAAACTATGTGAAACCCATGTGTTTACTAGCTACTCCACATAACTGTATTTACAAGTAACTGGTTGCCTTTTCTCATATATTGATTGATTGATTGATATGGGCGTAACACCGTTTTCAACAAGTTTAGCGTCATATCACGGCGGCCAGTTCACCCACTCGAGTGTTTCCTAGCTTTCTCACACCAGTACTCCACACAACATACTTTCCAAATAATTGTCTGCTTTTCCACATAGACTGTAAGCACTTTGATGAAAGACGAATGACGCTTTTCACGGTGTTTTCACATCGATGGATGAAACGTCGTAAAATTGTTGACCGAGCTGGGGTTCGAACTCACAACCCTTGTGCCTACTGACTGAGCAACCGAGACTCGGCATAAGCAAATGATAGAGATCTTCATTAATTAACATGGTTACAGAGAGAACAAAATCAGATAACGTTCAGAATTCGAAACTATTATCGGGCTACACTGGGATAATAACCTCCATTGATTTTAATCACGTCGACAAAACACAAAACGACACATGTAATTAACGTGCACAGTCATGATTCTGTCTAGTTACAGTGAAACCCATTGTTTACTATTAAACATTTAACCCTTTTCAAAATACACAAACTTTGTAGCAGACGACATTGGAATCATATTGGTAAAACTATGAAAACTCTCTATAAATGATAGCATTTCTATCAAATCAGGTTTTTAGCATTGTTGCAAAGTTGGAAATTTCTCATTATGAGCACTTTCTTCTTTTGCCACAAAGTTTTCAAAGGTAGTTTGCTGCAGACTTCAGAAAGTCGACGGACCGCATGTGCCAACTCGCAATAACCATTATCTATGAGTATTCAAGTTAAAGTGTGACAGACAGATGGACATACATCGTCGATTTTATTCACAATATCAAAAACCAAGAGAGTTCGAAGGATCACATGATCGCCTTCCAAACAGTCTCTTAATTAACCCTTTCCCTCATATAGACGTTTTCTGACGCCTCTGCAGCAACGAGCAATTTCTCCTTTTGCCACATTGTTTTCCACTTTTAGTCATAGATTATCCATTCAATTATAGAAATTTTCTACTGTTTGACAAAATATGTTCAAAGTCGTCTGCTGTAAAATCGTGGTATGAGGAAAAGGGTTAAAGAAACCATTGATTGATTGGGATTAAATGCTGTTTTGAAGGTTATTTGCAGTCATATCACGGCGGCCAGTTCACTAACCCAGGTGTGTTCTGGTTTGCTCACACTCGTTTTGAAAGTCGTATGTTGCAGATTATTTAGATGTGGGAAAGATTTAAATATATTGAAAGGTGTTATCATAGAAGAATGAGTATCAGTAACAACACTAGAAAAACAGACAACAAAATACATAATAATTGAACCGTCCCACGAGAAAACCAACATGATGGCATCTGCGTAATGTGTCGACACAGATCAGCCTGCGCATTCCGCGCAGACTGATCCATGTCAACACATTCCGTCTCAGGGTAATAGAGGTATAGAGTAATGATTCCTGAAACAGAAATTCCACAAGAGGAGAACAGTGCATGTCCGGGTTAGCCTGCGCGGCATGCTTATAGGCTGAACCGGGCCACACTGTTGGTTTTTTCTCGTCGGGACGGCTCAAATCTGTTTCTCAAGTAAAGAATTCTCCTACCTGCATCATCAGCCCATGCTGTTAATAACATTGAGTAATCTGTTCAGACTGATTCTAGACCAAACATGTTGATAATGGTTTTTGTTTCTCATTTTTCAACTGAAACCTATCTTCTTGATGAATGATCCATGCTAGCCTGTGTAAAGAATTAGAAACCGCCATAATTTAAGCCGTCCCGCGAGAAAACCAACATAATGTGTCTCTGCGTAATGTTTCGACCCGGATCACCCTAATGCATGCCGCGCAGGCTTACCCGGATAGACACTCTTCGCCTCCTGTGGTGTTTCTGTTTCAGGAATCATTACTCTATACCTCTATCCCCCTGAGACGGAATGTGTCGGCCCGGGTCAGTCTGCGCTTTTTTCTCGCGTGACGGTTCATATATCCTTTCACTGATACGGATGGCTTCTGGCAACTTATGTAGTAAGCGTTTTTTGTACATTTATGATGGATAATGAGAAATTATACAACATGAACAAAATATTCCTTTCAGCACTGAAAATCCTCCGTTTTGCATATGATACAAATATATAAACCTTTAACGTGATTCGAAACGATAATAAAGAGTTATCTGCCTATAAAAAACATATTTCCTTCGATACAAAGTTGAAACATTGTTAAAAATAGAACTTTTTTTAGCACCTTCTCATTTATTCTCATTTGTTAAAGGTCGTTGGCTTTCGACATTAGAAATCGCCTTCGTCTAGAATCGGTTTAGATTTACCCTTTCCCACTTACATCAATTCTGCAGCAGACGACTTTGAAAAAAATATCTAGGCAAAATAGGAAATAATCTTTATATATATATATATATCAAAACATATTTCTAAAAAAGTTGCCGAGCCCCGGTAGCACGACGGTAGCGACGTGGGCTGTCAATCCAGGGGTTGTGAGTTCGAATCCCGGGTCGGCCAACTTTCTTTCCGACGATTGACAAAAGTCAATGCGACATGCGTCATTCGTCTTCCACCAATGGGCTAAGTTTATGTGGAAAAGCAGCCAGTTGCTTGGGAAGACTGTTGTGTTGAGTACTGGTGTGAGAAAACAAGGAAATGCATGGGTAGGTGAACTGGCCGTCGTGATATAACTGAGAAATTGTTAATAACGGCGTTAAACCCAATCAATCTAAAAAAGTTTAAAACATTGTGCCAAAAGGAGAACATATTCATTGTGTATTCGTCTGCTACAGAGGCCTCAGAAGTCATCTGTATGAAGGAAAGGGTTGAAAAAAAAGGGATTGGATTAACCTTTCAAATGGACTCCAGAGTGTTCTTCTTTAGTGCGAGATGTCGCAGACTCGATCAGCGGCAGGTTCATACAAAGACTTCGAAAAATGGAAGTAATGGCTTTCCCTCATTGGTGTTCAGGCTTAGCATTACGACATATTATACGAGTGGTGTTCTGTGTATAGGCAACCTCAGGACATGTGCGACAAATGTAGATCAAGACCACACAGAAGTCAATTCGGAGTTCATCAAACATATACAATTAGTATTTAGGTCGGGGATTCGGAAACGACCGGGTTCGATTCCCAATGGCGGTGCTACGGTCACAGTGTAGTGCCCTTGGGCAAATTAAATGTC